>JAJQOW010000014.1:4383064-4423412 GCA_037975125.1 Latrodectus hesperus
GAAAATAATAATGAGCTTTAATGTAAATCATTCTGCATCCTTAATATGGTTAGAATTTCAAGAGGTTATGAATCCACTTATTTAATGAAAAAAGGTGTGATCTGTAACATTTCCTTACGATGAAGAAAATAATATACATTTCTTACTAAAATTACCTTTTTACATAAAATAAGCTCCTACATTAGTCTCATAAGAACTAGAACAAAATGGAAAAAAATACTTTGGGAAAATAGTACTAAGATGTAAGAAAACATGGTGATGGCTGTAAATAGCTATAGCAATAGGTTTTGTAGAATATGCAGCAAAATGCATTGTAAAAAGTGCTGTAAAGATAACAATAAAAAGTTCTGTAAAATTACAGTGTAAAGTGCTGTAAAAATTACAGTATAGAGTGCTGTAAAAATAACAGTAAAGAGTGTTGTAAAATTATAGTATATAGTGCTGTAAAAATAGCAGTGAAAAGTGTTCTAAAAATTACAGTAAAAAGAACTGTAAAAGTTTTACGAATATGTTGTAAAATTTAGAGCATATTGTACTGGCGCCCAAACCGCCAGCACATTTTGCTGTAAAATTACAGTGCTTTTTTTTTAGAAAGCACTCCAAAATATGGTTTAGTAGGAAAAGTGGAGCTAGCGCACCCCATAATGCCAGCCTAGCTGGCCCAAGAAAATAACAACCCATGTTTTATTGTCAAAAAATAGATAAAAATTTCATTGTATTTATTTTTTATGAGATGTACTTATATAACAAAATTGCATCATGTATTTCGTAAGAAACACAGTTTTAATAGTTTAATTATGATAAATTTCAAGGTTTATAGCAGTAGTGAAATCATTTATTTTTCAGAAAAGTATTCTATTAACAACATAAAAGAAATAGATATAGAAAACAGATTTTACAATAAATCTTTCCATAAATCCTTGCTTTTTTATTCTTTGAAAAATATATACTCAAGTTACATAATAATCATAAAAGGTTTGAGAAAAATATTTTTTATGTATTTTGTGTAAACACTGAGTTATAAACACAGTTGCATATTTGAAAGAAAAATTTTTATATACGAAAGTAATGGATGTTAATCAAATTAAAAAACTAAATATTTCCTTGTAAGTAGAACCCAATTTACCCAAACTTATCTAACTCATTGGTGATTATAAATTTGAAACAGTTGATAAATTTATCTATCATGGCTCAATGTTTAACAAAAATAATGACATTCTCCCAGAGGTAAGAAGACATTTAACTGCAGCTAGCAAGGCCTTTTTTTGCCTAAGAAATTTATTAAAAACTAATTTTTTATCACGAAAAACTAAGTTACAAATCTATATAACGCTTATACGTCCCGTTTTGACCTATGCCTCGAAAACTTGGACTTTGACTGTAAGAGAAAAGAAGAATGAAGGTTGTTGAGTCTATTTGAACGCCGAATTTTAAGAAATATCTTTGGAGGTACGAAGGTAAACGGTGTCTGGTGCAGAAGATACAATACAGAAATCTACCAAATGTACAAGGAGCCAGACGTTGTACATCACATTAAAGTAAGCCGTCTCAATTGGGTTGGATATGTTATTAGAATGAAGGACAATAAAACACTAAGGAAAATTTGTTTTTGCAAAACCCATCAGCGTAAGAAGAAGAGGAAGACCAAAGCTGAGATGGGTGGATGCAGTCGAAGAAGACTGTAGGGTCCTTGGAATATAAAATTAAAGGAGTTTGGCTGCCAGTAGAGGTGGCTGGAAGAAACTTGTTCAGAAGGCCTTGGCCCATCCTGGGCTGGTGCGTCATGAATGATGATGATGATGATGATGAAAGTAATAAATGCTATATAACAAAAAAATAAATATAAAACACTTTCGTTAAAATTTTTTGTGGAGTTTTAATAACATAAAATATTTTTTATGATCTTAAGAAAGGCGGAAAGTTTAGAGACGGTCAATAAATACATCATTTTTATTGATAAATTAGATTCAAATGTTTGCTTAGAATAAAAGTGTCAACTCATAACTTTTCTTCTTAAAGATACATCTTAATATTATCAGATAATAGTTTGTGTCATTTGGAAATTGTGAGTATTTTTAAATTATATTAATGGGTATTTCTCAGATAATAATCTATGATAAGTAAAATAAATTAATAATTGGAAATTTTTAATTTTAACAATAATGCGTGTTTTAATAATAACGTTCTTTGAAACTCATTTTTTTATTCACAATTAATTAAAATATTGAATACATTTAAAAAGTAATGTTGTAATAAAATTACCACGAATACTAGTGAGACCTTCTTAAATATTCAAAGAAATATTTCTGGGAAGTTTTAATTGGTTAGAAAAATTGCGCCAGATTGATTTGATGATATATTTTAAAACAATGTAGGGGGTATAATATGTCACGTGAAGACAAAATGTGATTCGAAATGCATGTTATGATATGTTCTGAAAAAATATTGTTTTTTTAAAGGCTAAAAAGTTTGTATTGAGTTTAATCTAATTATAAATAAAAAGAAAAGAAAATATAGTTAACTTCTTTTTTTACTCTCATTTTTTTCATTTATCTTACATTTAATATAATAATATTTTCATAAGGTTTTATAGATCGTTAGGTTTACATTTTTTATTATATTTTTGATAATTAATATAAAATGTTTTTGTTAGTTAATTTTGTGAACAATTTTGTTCATTAATAAAAAATATTTTTAATTAATAATTTGATTTAGAAACAGTAAATTTTATAAATCTTATGATATATTCTTTTTATTTAGTTTCGTTAAAGGATATGATATATTTGAAAGAAAATTGCTGATCAATTACAAGTTTTCATAAATTGTTAATGCATATTAGTTATGAGTCGATAGCATAAGTTCAGTGTTATTCTGGAAGTATAATATTTGATACAAAAGGAAATCGATTACACATTGAATTGAATATTGTGAAACATCAATTTAATATTGAAACATATTTTGCTAAATTTTAACTATTTATTTAAATTAAGAAAAATAAATTTAATTATTAAATAGTTAAAAAATAAAATAAAATGTGCTATTTAATACGTAATGGGAAAAGTTATCTTAAATAATAAGATAAAAGTTATAATAATTAAAAATCTATTAAAAAGGACATCAAATTACAACAGTAAACTTTTAATTAAAAATAAGAGACCTTAGGTACTTATTTTTAAATAAAAATTTATTAATTACCTTTAAGTAATGCATGAAGTTATTTGCTATTCAAATATTAAATAATGTTGTTCATGTTAAATATGGAAAATAGAAATGGTTTACATATGGATTGAAATCTGTTATTCAATATTACTTAATTCTTCATTTATCAGAAATAAAGCGATATTCATATAGAAAATAATATGTGCATCAACTAAGAAAATTAAAAAATGTTTTTTCTTATTTACTGTTTTTTCATTAAAATATTTTACATGTGTGACCTATTTATTTTTTATAAAAAATTATTTTAATTCACTATTTTATTTAAATTAGATATATTTTATCTAAAAATGCTTAAAACTTTCACTCGAATATATTCGTTGATATTGTATTATATGTTGTACAATATTTTATAAACAATATTGAATGATGAAACTTTTTCCACACTAATAATAAATGATATTCAAAAATTTATATTTTTTTTTCAAATAGTTTAGAAATAATACTGAAATTAATTATTTCTGAAAGTTATGATTCACACGAAAGTTTTTAAAGTTCATTTATGTAAACTAACAATGTGTGCACAACATTTTCTTTAAGTATTTATTACTATTGTATAATATTTAATAAACAATATTATTTTTAAAATGTCATTAAATATTTTTAAGTTTTTATAGCAATCAATATTATACAAAATGAAGTGAAGTGGCAAGGTTTTTATAACAATAATATTACAGTAAACACATTTTAATGCTATAAATTAGTGTAACGAATTAATAAGTTCTGGTTTATTAAAGTGTCGTTTTTTTATTGATCTCTTTGATAAAATTAGTTCACATCCACATATTAATTTTTTATATTTTAAATGAAAAGATATTAGGCAATTAGAAAATGTTGCAAAATATTTCGTTTTGCCCACTTGGATCAGCTTTTTGCTTGTAAAAACCAACCACTTTATGAGTTCGAAATCATGCCATTACCAGAAAGTAAAGTAAAAGCTATTGGACTAGAATGGACAGTATGCAATGCAATACAATATTTATTCGCTATACGTTTTTCATTTTCATGAAAACGAAATTATTTTCCGAACAATCCAATATAAATTAAGATAAAATGGTGACAAATATACATGGCTGTTTAGCACATTATTTATTTTCTTAATGTTATTAATTAAAGAAACAGAACCATCCAAAGTCATTCGTATTATTATGTGAAATGTAATTAAATCAATTGAAAATTCTTAAGTTGTGATATTATATATTCCTATTTGTATATGAATTTATTAGTTCCCATATAACTGAATTATTATAGGTGAGATTAGGATTTCTTCCACTATAGTAGACAGGTTAATAAAGATAAACCATTGTAAGTTTTTGTATTATCCACCTTATACCTCGCCTATTTCCGATTAGGAGGATTAGTTTTCCATAGCTGACCGTTAAACACTTTTGTTGGGAGGTCTCAGCTCAGAAAAATATGCATTCAGATAGAAAACAAACGATACTTCATCTTCCATTATCGAACACCACAGGAAACGAAATCCAGAAGTGAATATTTCACGAGTAAAAGTTTTAACAATATAAATAATCAAAATGAATGCAAAAATCTAATTTCAGTTCACCAATATTTATCTGAAAATCTTTATAGTTTAATTAAATTTTAAAGATTAATTAATTTTATGTTGATTTTTATTATTTGGACAAATAAAATTTATATTTTAAAATTGTCAGTTTTACCTTGTAACTTTAACTAGTTAAATATACATATCAGGCTTTGAATTTTTATAGAAAGAAACTAAAATTATATAAATTGCTTTTAACAATAAACTATTGAACAAAACTACTCGTCTATTAATTATTAAGGTATTGATTTCTGCAATTTTAGGGAAAAATGTATGAATTGTCATTTCTTAAATAGGGTTTTTCAGAATTTATAATTTTCTTTAGAATAATATAATAACCAAGAGTAGACCAATATCGGCCAACCAAATTGGTCAAATATAACAACATGTAGACCACTTAAGAATCAGCGAATCTAGACTGCCAATAATGGACCAAGATAACTCCACGATTAGAGAAGATTTTTTACTACTTGGGAAGTGTTGTTGTGTTGTTTGTTGTTTCTGATCCCAGATGGTGTAGCTAAGCTAAACCATCTTCCTAAAACCAAAAATCATTAAAAAGTCTAAAAATAAAATAGGTTTCTCCAAAACCTCGTTCACAGTAAAATTCAGACAGTCAGGACTTGATTTTAAGATTGACAAGATTTTAAGACTTGGGAAGTTTTTTAGCTGTTTTAGTAATATCATTTTTTACATAAGAATCTGGATATAAATAAGTAGAATTGTCAAAAATTTCGCTAATTTTTATAAGACTTTGCAATTTCATAACATTTAAATTACGGTGTTAGCAAATTTTATTTTTTAAAGGATGACATATATTTGACACACACACACATTTTCTTCGTCACACAAACACCCATGCGCATACATATACACGCTGACATAATGAAATCTTTATATTAGTCATATAATATCTAGTTTTCTTTTCCAGTATTTGTTTCTTACATTAGTATTTAAAAAATATAATAACCAAAAATAGTAATTATTTCCTAAATTTAATAATAATTATACACAAAATTTAAATAATAATTATATGCTAAATTTCAGGGTATAAATTAAGAAGTAAATATTTTTTCAAGGATACAAGAAAAAATGATTTTTTTTTAAAACAAGGATGTTTTAAACAATAGAATTTTGAACTCATGAAAACTATCGAGTACTTTATCTTTACAAAAAATATAATTCTGAGTTGTTTGTATTTCCTCATTGAAGCAAACATTTAAAAATAATTGCATTATCTAACTGGCTATTAATCTTATGAAGTGGCTAAAAAAAGAAAGAATTCAATTTACTGGAAAAAAAAACAATTTTATTTGCTGTTTTTTTCAAAATTATGTTCCTGAAAGAAATAAAAAGCAAAAGATTGCTCGAAAAATATATTTTTTTGCACTAAAGGATAAATATTTTTTTTACCTGTACATTTTTGAGTCATGTTTATTGATATATTTACCTCGTTTTCTACTGAAGTGTAACCTATTTTTTTCTTTTTCCCATCCGAATAAATAATATAAATAAAGCTAAGAATAATCATTTGATTTCAGAAGAAAAAGTACCTATTCATAAATAATGCAACTTTTATGAATGATATGAATAAAACGAAGCATAATCATTTGACTTTAGAAGAAACTGTACTTATTCATAAAGTAATCCAGATTTTATATTTTATTTACACCGAAAAAACTAGAAGAATATCTGTGTATCATAAAAGTGAAAGTATCGCTCTTTTTGATCATTTTCATGACAAACTTTACTTTTTTATATTAAAAGATTATCTAAATTATCTTTATATATTTTATATTTCCTATTCTATGACTGTTTCTCTCACTCCAATTCTCCCTACAGCCCAAGATTTAGTGGATTTGATCCACAGCATCCATGTCCTATAACCGAAGAATAAGTCTTTACTGAACTTATGCCATACTGTATGTCTGTAGTTAGCATGAATAGCATTTTGCATCTAATAAACTTCACTGAATATTTTTCACCCACTTTCAATAAATTGACATCTCATTAACAGAGAATAATTCTAAGCTGAAAGGTGCGAATTGTTACAAAATAATGCATTGAATTAAAAAATTTTATATCTTCAAAAATGATATTTGCTCTTTGTATATATCTGCCTTTTTCATCTTTAACTATTTCAGTATCTCTTCTATTATGTTAATTTTAGAGCGTGCAATATCTTTCAACGAAAGAATTCCTTACTATTTGAGATTTCATTTTATACATGGTAAAATTACACCATTGTGAGCTATGATAAATAAGTTATTATTTTTAATATTTCCACCGACCAATGCAGGAGAGGTTAGCGTCCCTAACTTTGAAGCAATAAGAAACGGGTTTGAATCCTTTTTCGGGCATGGATGTTACTTCCTCTCTCTGTGTTTACCTTTCTATATCCCTTCACTTTCGGATTGTGCCCCACTGTGTAAGATGCCCTCTCCTTCGCCCATTGTAACACTGACTAGGTATATCGTTAGGGCAACCGGGTATTAGAAAACATTTTTTAGTATATTTTCTATTGCTAGTCTTCATAAAATTACCCCACTCCAATATTTTAATAAGCTAAATTCCATGAATAATATCCTTCTTTTCAGCTTCACTTTCACCGAGTAGTTTTATTTTGATATGAAATTAAACAGAGTTGACAACTCTTCAGAATGCGCAGTGCTTCATAATGAATATTCATGCTACGTCATTATAAACTGAGGCTACAAAAAGCTATGTGCAAGAAAAGGATCACAGAGGCCTGAAGAAAGCAAAATTGGGTTTATAAGTTAACGAATCTTTATCCTGAAGAAGTTTGAAATCTGAGAAAGTGGCTTGAAACTTATACACATTTTTGATATAATTTTGAAGAAATCTGATAAATTCAGACAGAAAAATGGACTATTTACAACAAGAATGTCTTAAAATTTTGCGAAGGTAAAAGCAACTTGTTTTTTCACGTGAAAGAAAAGTGATAATAAAGGAAAGGTATTATTAAAATTGTCAAATAATCTGTTATCTTTAACTGCTTCTCAGACAAAAATGAAATGAAAGAAATAGTTTATAACCAATGAAAACAGATTTAACTTTCATAAAAATTTTTAAAATGATTATTATTTATTATCGTACAATTCAGTTTTATATATAGGCAAGGGCTATATAGTACAGAAATATAGCCCATATGCACACAGTCCGTCTGCATCTTATCCTTTTTAATTCCTGAAGTTTCATTTTGTTGAAAATATTACCTTATAATTATATAAATAATTGTAAATATTATAAATATTAGTTAAAAATTGTTAACCAAAATAATAAATTTAATTTTTTCCTATATATATATATTTATCTATATATATATATATATATATATATATATATATATATATATATATATATATATATATATATATATATATATATATATATATATGTATATATATATATATCATATATATATATATATATATATATATATATATATATATATATATATATATATATATATATATATATATGTATATATATATATATATATTATAAATTCCTAGTTTTACAGATTTTAATAATGGAAAAAGTTGATGATTTTCAACAATAAGTTCAATTCCTCTGAAACCATAAACTGATGTTTAATATAATTAGAAATAATAAGAATATTTGAGCATTTAACAGCTTTTGATTTCAAAGTATCATATAGACATATAAAATAATTAAATCTAGAGCATAATTTTGTAACTCTCTTAGATGCTAATATGGAAAATATTTTGTTAATAAAATGCATTCTGGGAAGGTGTAGATACGAATTGGAAATTCTAAATGATTTTAAGTGTTATTTTTACTGTGGTTATATTTCTTCTGAGGATCCTCTGATATATAATGATTTAAAAAATTTAAAAAAACTAGAAAATACTGAGTTGTTTTCTTAAATATCGAGATGCGTTATGAAAAATATTTTGTTATGATATGTAAGAATGTGTGCTTTATGTTCATCCATGAATAAAAGAAATAATTTTGTTAAACTTATTTTCTTTCATTCATATCTTCCAGTGTTATAGTTTTGTTTATAGCCCTCAATTTTCATGCGTTAATTCTTGTTTTATAAGTTAATTTATTTTATGAAATTAATACCCAAAATGTCTTATATTACATGGAAAAATGCTTGTGTAAAATTTTCCCCATATATGTATAAGGAATAAATTGCAACACAGCTGTTCCATTTATATTGAAAAGTTTTGTGTCGTATTTTAACATGAAAACTCAAGAAAATTGGAAGGTTTCAAGGATGTAAATGTTGTCACCTGGTCCTGAGCAGCTACCAGGTGCATCGGCAGGTGGTGGATCGCCGAACGTCCTGTAGGAATGACAGGATAGCCTTGAATACAGAATCAGAGGCCGCGAACCAGCTCCCGTAAACCCTGGTATTATGCGACCCGTTCCTAGGGCTATTTGGCAAATGGTAATCGTGTCTTAACGGAGCCTCTAGTTGCCTGGCGAACTTCTAGAGCTTTTTTGCCTTGCCCAGTAACTCAGGCAATGCTGGGTGGACTGTTGTATTGCCTGAGACTATTAATTAATAGTTATCTTATGGCTGAAAAGACAGAAAAAAAATAACAAACCTTTCTGCATTTGCAGGTGAAGCCTCTGAAGCAGACCTTGCTGAAAAAGACAAGGGAGCCCAGAAGCAATCTTGTGAAGGGGCAGCAATGAATCCCTCACAGGAGGTAGAAATGACCCCCAAATCATCTTCTGGTGAGAGTCAGGAAGTTATCGCTAGCATGACTGACTCTCTGACCAGAATCAAGCTTAAAAAGAGACTTTCTGGTGCCCAGAAGAAGAAGCTGGTGAAGAAACGCAAAATCGCCGAGGGGACTTGGGTTGAAAAACCCAAGGCAACCAAAGGCGAGAAGCGTCCCGCCAACCGGACGGACCAGGGCAAGGCCGGAAAGGCTGCCAAGAGAGGACATGGAGGATGTACCTACTAGGCGGCTCTCACGGCGGTCAAGATGGCTGTGCTCATAGAGGGCCATCCGGAAAAACGGCTAACAGAGGAACAGGCCTCCGACCTGGAACTCTTGTTAACCGAGAAAATAGGAAGGAATGAGGAGGGTTTTGCCCCAACCTTCCTATCCTGTAAACTTGAGAATGGGGCACTTATTGTCAACTGTGCAGATCTGGGAAGCTCAAAGTGGCTGGAACAGACTGTCAGTGACATAAGCCACTGGCAGGAGCAAAAACTCTTGGTGGGTGAGGCAAGGAAACTAAATGACCTGAAACTATGCCAGTAAAGTCTTTGACTGCTAAGTCGACAATTGATGCACTGCTCCACAGATTTTTACTCGCTCTGGAATACCGAGAGTTACAGCTACAGATAAAGGAAGTAACTTCACGTCAATTTTGACCCAAGAATTTCTAAAAAGACTTGCACCCTCTCCCATATTTTCTACACCAGGGCACCCGAGCCCGAATGGTTTATTTGAAAAGTTTAATAGAGTTTTAAAAAGCATAATTCATCACACAATGAGAAAATATTCTAAATATCAGGATAAACACATTCCATTTCTTCTATGGGCTTACAGAGAGATCCTAAATGCAACTACTGGTGTTAGTCCTTTTCAAATTCTTTATGGAAGACGTCTCACTGGTTCACTGTCCATTCTGAAAACTAACTTTACTGACGAGACACTTATTATTCTAGGACAGTCAAAATCTGTCACTAACAGCCTGAATACTTTAAAGATGAAACTTGAAAATGTTGCTGAAGACGCTGGCCTTGCTTCTATTGGAAGATAACTAGCTTATGCTTATTATCACAATAGAAAGGCACGTCATAAATAGTTTCAAGGTGGTGACGAATTTATAGTTTTGATTCCAGTTCGTGAAAATAAAATGTATGCTAGATTTATTGGTCTCGCAACGATCGTTAAGAGGAAGATTGAATATAGTTATCTTGTACAACTTCCAGAAGGTAGCACAAAACATGTTCAAGCTAATAATATCCAACAATTCAAGGCAACATCTAACCATGTTGGAGTTATCTATGATGCTGACATAGACTTGAGCGAAGTTGAAAATATCCCTAGGATTTTACCAACGAATCATAGTATTGAAGGAGACTTTATGCCTCATGATTGAGCTAAGAAGAAAGAATTAGCAAAGGTTTTACGGAAGCATCCCAAACTTATATCTAAAACTCCTAGAATCGCACATGTTAAACAGCACCATATAAAACTAAAAGAAGGAAGCATACCAAAGAAACAGACGTCATTTCACATCCCAGAAGCATTGAAGGGAAAAGTAGATCGAAGAATAGAAGCGCTTTTATAGCTGGGACTCACTGTTCCTTCAGAAAGCGAATATGCACATCTAGTCGTGTGTGTCTCGAAGAAGGACGTTTCTGTTACGCTATGCGTTGACTACCGATACCTTAATTCGCAGACAGAAATAGATTCATTCCCGATGAAAAACGCCCCGGATCTAATTTACAAGGTATCTATAGCCAAGTGTATATGCTTGATTGATTTGCTTAAAGGATATTGGCAAATAAGGCTCAATCCTGTATATCAAGATTTAAAATCTTTTGTAACGCACAGTGGACAACATGCTTTCGTTGCTCCTTCGTTTGGACTACGTAATCCAGTGGCTACTTTCCAAAGAACAATGACGTTACAAGTTACTTTTAAAACATAAAGACTACGCTGAATTATACATTGATGATATAGCAGTTTTCTTTGATGATTGGAATACTCACCTTAAGTATCTGTATGCCGTTTTAGAGACTTTAAAAGAAGCCAACTTTACAATGAACTTTGAAAAATGTGAGTTTGCTTTGCGCAAAATAAAGTTTTTGGGACATATCGTAGGTTCTAAATCACATAAACCTGATCCTGAAAAAGTTAGGGGCATCCAGAATTTAGAAACACCCTTGACTAAAAAAGACGTTAGAAGTGTTCTTGGATTGTTGTCTTACTATCGAGCATACGTATCCAACTTTTCCAAGATAGTACACCCATAGACATCGTTGACGAAATGACGAGCGCCAGACTCTGGTATGGAGTAGTGAACTTGATACTGCTTTTTCCAAATTTAAGGACTCAATTTGCAACTGTCCTAACTACTATTCATCAAATTTTAAAGTGAGCACCGGAAGAACAATTGAATATTTTGATTTATTTTTATGATTGAAGAATATTCCTTTTCAGCTTTCTGTGTTGTTTTATTTTGGTATTAAAAGGTCAATAAGATTTTGTTTTTCAAATTGTGAAAAAGTATATAAATTAAATAATATAATTCTGTAAGTAAAAATCAAAAGTATAATTATTATATGCATACCTTTCCTAATCATAAGATGTTACATTCATTTCGGATGCAATGTTTAGTGTAAATTTATTCTCTAAACTAATGTTAAATCAATTTTAAACTTTTAGAGTTTTACATTTGATTAATGCCTTCTTATGATTTTGATATGATTAATTTTTGATAAATTGTTTTAAGTTTATATTTTTTTTAAAAAATTACATTTTGTAAATATTTGTAAGTTTTTTTTTCAAAATTCCTATATATTTATGTTTAATGCAAAATACCGTTTTATGCAAGTGTACATCTTATGTAGAATTTATGTTACTAAATTAATTTTTGCTATGTATTATGCTCACGTAACACATATATGTTAATTATATATTAGGTATATTTTATGTATATTTTAAGTCACACTTTAGGATTATATTAATTTGATTGTCATATAATTTGTCTTTGAAAGACGCAATCAAATCTTTAAGGAGGGAGGTGTTAGTATTATGGGCGAATCTCTAATTAAAATTTTTAATTTTGGCCGCACGTGGCGTTGCGAGCTAGATACGAGGGAGGAAGGATGAAAAGGAGGTTGGTTTGTTTGTCGCTCAACGGTCATTTTTTGCACACGAGGGCTAATTAGACTGGGACTTACGGCTTAAAGTGGATTCAGAACCACTACAAACATCCATGCTCAAGGTGGGATTCGAACCCACGAACTGTTGAACCGAAAGCAAGAGCGCTAACCATTCGGCTGCCAGCTCGGCGGATGAAAAGGAGGAGATAGTAAATTTTATGTGTTACGTTACGCTCATGCCTATGTTTGTTCGTGCTTTATGTTATGTTAGTAAATGTTTGTCCTGTGTAATCCACAGATAATGTTATAAATTTGTACACCTCACTACGATAAAATCTACGATAAAAATTATCGCGAAGGTGAATGTTATAAAAACTATTGCTATGAACTCAGTTGCAAAAATAACAAGACGGAAATTGCAAATTCCGCAGGTTCATTCCCTTATATCGTATTCAACATACACGCGAGAGCTGCTCATTTCATATCATTTGCATAACTTTGGGGAGGTGCATCTACCAAATTATGCAAATGATGTGAAAGGAAAGAAATTTGCATCATTTTTTCGCCATTCAATGGCGTTCCTTTTCCCATGCCGAGTAGTTAGTAATAGTAAGAAAAAAATCACTCTTTCATAGAATATCTTATTTATTTCCTATATTAAGTGATTTACTTGCATTCAATTAGGCGTTACTTTGTACTTTTATCATGACATACGAGTATATGAGAATTAATTCTACAGGGACTTTAAATTAATGTGTATTCTAAATCCTTCAGTTATTCAGATCGAATTTGAAACTTGATTACCAAACTTTAAAATCAAAGCATTGAAAAAAACATTTTTTATTTGGGAAACAAAAATATCTCCCTGTGCACCAAAGAGTACCACACAAGGCCATAAGGTACAACAAATGTACTATTATTTAAAAAATAAAGATACATCATGAGATGAAAAAAAGAAACAAGAAAATAAAAGAAAGCAGAGAAAAAAAGAGTAAGATGTAAAAGCAAAAAAAGAAGTTAAATTACAGAATGGATTAATTTTTTTAAAAATACAAGAGTCTCTTTCTTCACTAGGTCTGCCAAAATCGGGGGCCATCTGTTATTCGATTCCTCACGAAGCTCTTTCCATTCTTATGAAACAAATGGACATTCAAGAAGAATGTGAGAAGGGTTGTCAGTCCCGAAGTTGCAGATGTACACGCCACCGTTTCTAATATGGAGAAAATGGAGGAAGCTGCTGAATTCTCCATGCCCGGTGAAGAATTGAATCATTTTAAAGTCAGTATAGAACCAGTGATTCTTAATTCTGCAGGGAACTGAAGGAAAAAAAAAATTACAGTTGGGAGAGGAAACTAACCTGAGTTCCATTCTGTTGATAAATATTCCAGCATTTAGCATTTAATTACTATTTCAACGAGATATTAAAGAAGGTTTCTATTATAATAATCTAACTGTTTGTGAGAATTAAAAAGAACACCAAATCAAGCTGAGTTTATTTAACGATTTTTTTTTCATTCTTAGAAATTCTAGTGTTTTTCAGCACTTTCAATAATAGTCATATTTTTCTCGTTTACGACCATGAAGGTAACCATAAAAAATGGTATGATCATAAAGGGTGATAATTGAGAACAAAAGAGATTCGTTTCCAATTCAGTTAAATTCAATCTGATTTTTTAACGAATGAATTTTATAGCTTTAAGTCTAGTTGAGTTCTCTGAAACAAAATAGTACTCTGTTTGATTTTAATAGGCTTGATATATTTTTAAGAGTGTTTGCTTTGGCATGTTCAACTTTATTCAGTCGAATTAACAGTGTGAGTAAAAAAAAATAATGGAACAATATAAAAAAAAAACATTTCATCACCACATAAACTAACATTAAGCATTTTTTCAATTAATATGAGTAATCCTAAATTTATGATATTGGTAATTAAATTTAAAGACTTCCCCTCAAAAAATATGTTTCTTTTCTTCATCCTCCGATCAGAAAATTGTTTTTATAGCCTTTTCACCATTACTTTCTAAAGATAATTATTATCATCTATATCTAATTGACCTTTATCTGTAAACCTACATTTAATGAAAAATTTCATTCTTTCAGACTTAAAATGATGTAAATCTAAAACTGTCATATTTATTCTAAACAGTTTTTATATTTTCATGGAAGCAAGTTGCAGGTATGACAGCTCTCATAAGAAATATTTTGTTTGCCTTATGAGATGAAATTTAATAAATAAATTATTTTATTCAAAATGAATTATGTAAGTATACAGACAAAATTAAATAAATTTATATACAAGGGTTACTATGAAATTTTTGAGATACGCGCAGACGAGAATTTACAAAATAAAAATAACGGTTTAATTTTAAAGTACAAAGTATTTTAACACAGAAGACGGTTTTTTGCTGACTTACTTCAACTTGTTTAGCGTGGAATAAATTTTAAACAGAAAAGAAAATGAAGTTGACGCGAGAACATTTTCGCGCTATGATTTTCTACGATTTCAAAGCAGGATTAAATCAAGAAGAATGCATTCAACGGTTGCAATTAGCATTTGGTGATAAATCTCCAGTTCGTGCTACTGTATTCAGATGGTTTAGAGAATTAGAAGAGGTCGCAATTTTCTTCAAGATGAAGAACACACAGGAAGGCCGCCGTCGGTAGTAATCCCGGATAATGTGTCTGCCATATGAAAAATGTTAATGGATGATAATCTATGTACCTATCAAATGATACAAAAGGAACTTAACATTGGATCCGCAGCCATACACAAAATCATTGATGAAGAATTACATATGAAAAAAGTAGTTTGCCGTTGGGTTCCTCATAATCTAACTGAGCATCAAAAAGAGGAGCGTGTCGGAATCAGTAAAGAAAGTCTTAATATGCTGAATGATGGTGGCCACCGCATCATTTCTACAATTGTAACAGGTGATGAAACGTACATACGGTTTTTTGACGTTCCAACACGTCAAGAAAGCAAAGTATGGGTCTTTGAAGATGATCCCACGCCAATAATGGTGAAAAAACAACGAGCACTGAAAAAAGTGATGTATGCCGTTTTATTCAGAAGTACGGGATTGATCAAAGCCATCCTAGCTATGTGTGACTTTTGGTTATTCTTTAATCTAAAAAAGAACTTACGTGGACGTCGTTTTCATTCAGAAGAAGAGATTGGTGTGGCTATAAATACATTTTTTTCATCTATTCGAAAAAAATGAATGGCTTAAGTCATTTAATCTGTGGAAAATTCGTCTACAAAAGTGCATTGATGCTGGAGGAGATTACTTTGAACACACCTAAAATTTTGTAAGTATAACTTTAAAAATCTGGTTGTATCTCAAAAATTTCAGAGTGACCCTCGTATTAGAATTTATAAATAGGAGTATTTTGCATATAAAATTTTCATGAAATAAAATTAATAAAATTTTACCACGCAGTAATGTCTAAGCTCAATTATTAGAATACACGTTAAAAAAATGAACCAAGATCAGCAACTAAACTCGTATAACGTGTATATAGAAGGGTAACAACGCAAAGGGGAAATTGAAGTAAAGTTCTATCTTTAAAATTGTCAAAAATGAAATAAAATTTATAACCAATGGAAACAGGTATACGTTTCAAAAAAACTTTTAAAAACAATCGGTAATGGTCTTACTACTGATGTTTTTTCCAGATTCAGAATATCCTATTAAAATTTATTATTTCTTATCCGTAAGAGTACAAACCTTCTTTTTTTCATTTTCATTTTGGTTTATTATAGTTAATTCGGAGACTTGGTAATAAATATTCAAATATTCTATACAGAAACATAAATATGAGAGCCATTTCCCGTATTAATTGTGTCAGTTCTTTAAAATAGGAAAAGAACAAGAATTTCAAATAGCAGTAGAAATTTTTAATGCAGCTTAGGGTTCAATATTGGCTACTTACTTAGCAAGCTTAATTATTTCATTTAATTTTACAAATTTCTGAATAACATCTTATATGTAAATATTTTATCAATAGCCAAATAGATAGAAATTAGTACTAATTGTGACAGCTTTCTTAATTGATTTTAACTTTACATTGTGCTCACAATAAATGAACATTTATTGAAAAACTTATTTTACAAGCAATTTAAAAGGGAAATAAAAGACAAAGTACCATAAAAATGTTTGCCTTACTAATTTTTTTTAAAAAAAGAAAATTAATAGATATGAAGAAATATAATGCAGACACAATGTATTTGATATTTCTTCAACGAACTTTTTAACCCCTTTAGCTTCTTAAAATTTGATTTGAGAACTTTTTAATATTACTATCAGCATGTCAATCATTTTCAAAAATTTCGCTGGAGAAAGACAAACGTCTTTAAGAGTTCCAAACTCCTGTGTATAGCAAGAATTCTTTCTTGCACATAGACTGTAGAAGTCTGATTAAAAGCTTTCTTTCTATTCCTATATTAAAAAGAAAGATTTTAATTAGACTTCTTCAGTTACTTTCTATTCTTTTTTAAAAGTATTAGTTTTCTTTCTATTCTTTTATAAAAGGAAAGATTTTAATCGGATTTCTTCAGTTACAACGAAATCAATCTCTTGAAACAGTGTTGTTTTTTATTCTATGAATAATAAGACTCATATGCTTTCATATCTTTTATTATGTTTTTAAGACTTTCTATAAAAAAACTATAATTCAAGTCATTTATATATTTTTTATTCGCTTCAAAACTTACTGTTAGTTTTATTGCCTTTAAAACACATTGGCTTGTATGACAATATTATAAAAGGAATTACATTGTCATTTCCATCAGAATTGGCTCAAAATATAGGTGTGTTTGGAGTTCTTCGTCAACTACAACCATAACTTTAAAATGCTAGGGTAGGAATGGCTCGTTAAATTCTTCATCTTTAAGAAAATTTTAAATATTACCTACTTGGTAATAATATCAATTTAAAAGGTAATATTTTTTTAATCATTTGTGATTTTTTTCGAATTTCTTTTGTTAACAGTTTTATTTTATATTTTAAATTTATGAGGTTAATATTTTGATATATATAAATCTTTTAAAATAAATTCCATGTCAATCACATAAAGAAATAAGGATGACCAAAATTAAATTAAAAAAGTACTAAAGATGATTTTATTTCTGGAAATATACCTCGTGAATATGTCTACGAAATGAAATTTTTAGAAGTTGCATCTCTTTTCCTTGTTTCTATTTGTTAGAGGCTACGGTTCATCTTCAGTGTTTATTTCATTAAACTTATATTGATTAACTATTCGGAAGCTTGTAGTTTAATCAGTTATTTAATATATTTTATACCTGCAAGGCATTTTATATTAAAAAATTAAATAGAATAGCAATTGAAGAAAGTAAATAATCTAAAATAAAGAAATTCAAGAATAATAGATATGCCATCATGAGGCTGAACAGTTGATGAAGTTACGCTCAGTTGACCTTTCTTTTTTCTTAATCACTTAATCACAATTACTGTGTGACTTTGAGTTACTACTAAATATTTAACTGAGGTAAAGTGTTTCATTAGTATTTTTCTTTTCCGCTTTTCTACATCGTTTCTCAAGGTTCAGTTTTATCTTTAAAATCTTTTCACGATGGGGCGCCTTTGTTTAAGACGCGCGTTCAGGACGAAGCTGAAGTGAAAGGAATGATCTTACAGGACGGGGTTTTTTTTTCCGCTAGGCCTAACTTTAGAAAAAAATTCGTAAATAATAAAGTTAAAGTCCTATCGTCGTGATTTTTGGTAGAATTTTAGATTATCACATAATCTATCTTATAACTTAAAACTAAACTTTAAAAATGTTTTTCCTTCAATTTATATGAAAATGTATACATAAAAAAGTTGCTTACTCTGAGAAATAATTTTCGACAGTGCAATTCTAGTTTTTCCAAAATTATAATTGACAAAACACTTCAACATATTTGTAAATTAATAAAAACTATACAAGGGCTATTTACAAGAAAAATATAACAAAATTTAAAATGAAGACTGAGTGTGGAAAATCTCAAATCATGGAGAAACGCAAAGTCCGATATTGCATGATTTGCAAGTATAAAATGTTTGTTATGTTTTCTTTTCTTTCATCACGGTTTGAGAGCAAACAATGCTCTTTCTGCGACTTTTTCTTCCTTTTTGTTCAAATTAAGGGTAAAAAAATGCCTACCAGATAATCCTCGCCATAATAATCTGGAGTCGAGAATTTTCAAAATAACAAGAAAAGTGAACAAATATAACCAAAAGCAGTAAAAACTGTTACGAAACTAACGCTAAAACCCTAAAAGACTTCCAATAGTAGCGAAAACAAAATAAAAAAAAAGTGTTCAAAGAGCTATCAGAAGCGAGAATGCTTAAATCACGTGGATAGTTGAAGAGCCGAGCTGTGTTTGTTTACATTGAGATTTCCTCTCTCCCCACCCACAGCTGATAATCAAAATACCAAAAAAAGCAAGAATACCAAAAAAATGAAGGTCAGAACACTAAAACTACGTTCAGTTTAAATGTGATGGATACATAGTGCCATCTAGTGATTATTAAAACTTGTTCCAGCTTATAATGCATATATGCACCGCCCGGCCCTCACTTTCGTCCGTGCGAAATGCATATATGCACCGCCCGGCCCTCACTTTCGTCCGTGCGAAATGCATATATGCACCGCCCGTCACGAAGAGGTTAATAAAAAATATTGATTGAGATGACAGAGAATTCATGAATTTAAAAAAGTAAGTAAAAGACTTATATTAAAGAAAATTTATATAACATGCGTCGTATACAGAAGTATTTCCTCATTATTGTTGTTCCACGTTATGAGACTGTAAATTACAAGCGAGGTCTTATAAAGGATGCATAAGTGTGAGTACAGTTTAATCAGCATCTTACTTTAAATTAATGTAAGTCTGTGCCTGAAAATAACTGAAACTTAATATGAGAATCTTATGGATATGGGTATTCGTATTATGTATGCAAAGAAAAATAAGACGAATGACATAGGCATTACATCAATTTATATTCGGCCTATATATATATGCTATATATATGTAAAAGCACTACATATATATATACATAATCTATTTATTTACATAAATAGATTATGTATATATATATATATATATATATATATATATATATATATATATATGTATTGCTTATACATCATGACTATATACTGGTCAGGAATTTATAAAAAAATTCTTTATTTATATAATTTTCTGACCCCAGTGCACCTTTTCTCTTGTGTTAAAACTCTTATATTTGATCGAAAATTAAAAAAAAATTTCTGCAACAATATGTTAATATCTGAAACAATAGTTAAGATTCATTGTAAAAAAATTTCTGGAGTTGCAAAACTTGTAATGTAGTAAAATTCCTAGAATAGCTGCATTTATATATAAAATTAACTCAAACATTTTTGCGGTTATATGTATATATATATATATATATATATAACATTTTTCATAGTTAATAATATTGAACTCAGTAGAACTCCATATTTCCGAATTAATAATACAAATTTTTCAATAAAAAGAACTTTTAATCAATAAAATGAAAATGAAACATTTTAACATGTTAAAGTACTTTCAAGTGCTGTTCATTAATACAGTATGTATGTATAATGCTGTCATGTTATCATTGTCATTGAAATGGAAGTTATTGCTTACTGTAGAACTCGGTGAGTAAGTTGTTTAACTTTCTTCACTCGTTTTCGGGCAGCCAGAACACTGCTCCGCTTAGAGAATATTTACATGTGGTCGCATAGAGGCTGATTCTCTATATACTTGTAAGCAATTTCAAAGTCAGCAAATTCTCTCTAGCTGATGGTTCCGTGCAATAAGTTTACCATCTCTTGCAATTTGAAAACTAGATTCTTACTCATAATCCATTCTCCTATATCTTCAGCACAAATTTCTGCACATCCAATAATTTTCAAAAGAATGTTTTTGAGTTTCTTCAAAAACATTCTTTTGAAAATGTCTCTCTCTCATTTTCATTTCCTAACTTGTCTTACCTTTTCTTCTCTTGAGCTTTCTCTTTTTCTCATTTTCCTTCTCTTACTCAGTTTAATTTATTTTTCTGAAACTCTAAACGCGATTCAATTAATCAATTAATGATGATAAGCGGAATTCGGATAATTAGAGTTTTAGGGTATTTATTTTCGCTGCAGGTGATCGGTAGCCTAACAACTGAAAGCCAGTGGCAGTCATTTTGTTTTTCTGAGAGGAATTTTTATATTTTCTAACTTGTCTTACCTTTTCTTCTCTTGAGATTTCTCTTTTTCTCATTTTCCTTCTCTTCGTCAGTTTAATTTATTTTTCTGAAATTCTAAACGCGATTCAATTAATCAATGATTGGGATAAACGGAGTTCGGATAATTAGAGTTTTAAGGTATTTATTTTCGCTGCACGTGATCGGAAGCCTAACAACTGAAAGCCGGTGGCAGTCATTTTGTTTTTCTAGGAGTTATTTTTATAGACAATAGGCCGTTTTCAAATGTTAGCCTAGAAGAAGTTTAGAAAAACTCCAAGCAGTTACCTCAAGACGTGCTTGCATAAAACAAAAGACAATGTTTGTTATTAAGTAGTGAGTGAGAATGAAATTGGCAGCTCCTACTCAGAAAAATGCAACTCTGTCATTATACAAAAGGCAGCTCTTCATTTGAAACTTCATAATAAACTCTCTAACAGTCTAAGGCTATTGTAATATATTTGAGCATCTGCTTCACTTTCGGCTTCTGAGAGTATCTGCTGAACTTGCAGCTCCCGCTCAGAAAAATGCAACTCTGTCATTAAACAAAAAGCAGTTCTTCATTTGAAACTTCATAATAAACTCTCTAACAGTCTAAGGCTATTGTAATATATTTGAGCATCTACTTCACTTTTGGCTTCTGGGAGTATCTGCTGAACTTGCAGCTCCCGCTCAGAAAAATGCAACTCTGTCATTAAACAAAAGGCAATTCTTCATTTAAAACTTCATAATAAACTCTCTAACAGTCTAAGGCTTTTGTAAGGCATTTAGACATTTGCTGCACCTTTGCCTTCTGGTAAGAATTTTAATAGCTGACAGCAGTATTTAAAGTGACACAAGATAAAAAAGACACCAGAAAATTTACTTGCATCTATCCGACAGAAGTGCATGTAGAAAGA
The DNA here is from genome assembly GCA_037975125.1 of Latrodectus hesperus. Lineage (NCBI taxonomy): Eukaryota > Metazoa > Arthropoda > Arachnida > Araneae > Theridiidae > Latrodectus > Latrodectus hesperus. The sequence goes on from JAJQOW010000014.1 coordinate 4,404,830, forward strand.
AGAAGCACAGCCTACATGCACGTTGTTCATCAGTGATTAGGATCAAAATCAAGACCTTTTATTCCTAAGCGCGAGGTTCTGCTTCTACACAATCACGAACCCCGGTGGGCATTTTTTTTAAATTTTATACCAATTATGGCATTGAGTGTAGTTCATGTTAAATAATCCTGACAATACACATTTTAGTTTAAATTGTTGTTTAAAAAATGAGTTATAAAGAATTATTTCTTATTTTAGTTTTGTGATGTATCTCTCTATAAATTACTACATATTTTCTGAATAACAACTGCCAAGAAACCAATAATATTTTATAGGTGAATTGGTGCCTTTGTCTCAAATATGAGTAAAATATTTACTATTGTATGCAAAAATGACTTATTTATTATTCCACATAAAGTTTTTGATAATAGACATTTTTTCGGTACATTATTTGATTAGCAAATTACATAATAACATATAAAAAATTCATTCTTCTTCAAGTAAACTTTGCCTTAAATTTGAATATAAACATTTATAGCCATTGCTTCTTAACTTTATTTTTCTCTCCCACTTGTTACTTCACAAATTACTTAAAATCTCATAATTCTTTAAATAGTAAAATCTTGTTGGAATACCAGAAATTATTAACACATTAATACTTATACATTCTAAGCATTTTTTAAAATTCATGTCAAATTTTAAATGAGTTGTTAGATATTACTTTATGCTTGTTTCTTTTACGTAAGAACTCTACTTTTGAAATTAATGAAAGAAGTAAACTATATCTTTCTTTATAATCCAAAGAAATAAGATATTTTACTCGAAAATAATACAAATGTCTGAAGCAATTGTTCCAAAGAAATCATTGAACCAAATAGTACAAAAGTGATTTAAAAAAATGAGACAAAAATTATTACAAATTTGATCGTTTTTTCAAGGAATTGTGTATAAAAATGCTTTTAATCAAAGATTTTATTTCCATTGTAATAATAAAAGTCTTTTTTACATTCGGTGAATCTTTTTGTTTCCACTGGTCTCAATGTAACTCCAAATATTCCTTAGCAGAAGGAATACTCAAGAATTTTGATCCGATTGGGAGTTGCTACGTGATTATCCTCAAACGAATAAACAGCCTGAGTCATTTTCCTATACTTGAAATACTCATATCTTTTGTGCCTCTGCTTGTTTCAACTGGTTTCAAATTGACTCCAAATATTCCTTAGCGGAAAGAATACTTAATAATCTTGATAATATTGGGAACAACTTTGTCATTATTCTTGAAAAGATCAAACAGCCTAAGCCATTTTTCTATACTTAAAATATTCATAACTTCGGTGCCTCTTCTTGTTTCTACTGGTCTCAACATAACTCCAAATATTCCTTAGCGGAAGGAATACTCAAGACTCTTGATCAGATTGGGAGCTTCTTTGTGATTATTCTTGAAATGACCAATGAGCTTGAGCCATTTTTCTATACTTAAAATATTCATATCTTCAGTGCCTCTTCTTGTTTCTACTGGTCTCAACATAACTCCAAATATTCCTTAGCGGAAGGAATACTCACAACTCTTGATCAGATTGGGAGCTGCTTTGTGATTATCCTTGAAATGACCAATGAGCTTGAGCCATTTTTCTATACTTAAAATACTCAGTTCTTCGGAGTATCTTCTTGTTTCAGCTGGTCTCAACATGACTCCAAATATTCCGTCTAAAAAAAAAGAACGAATACTCAAGAATATTGATAATATTGGGAGCTGCTTTGTCATTATTCTTGAAATGACCAAACAGCTTGAGCCATTTTTCTATACTTAAAATATTCATATATTCGGTGCCTCTTTTTATTTCTACAGGTCTCAACATAATTCCAAATATTCCTTAGCAGAAGGAATACCCAAGACTCTTGATCAGATTGGGAGCTGCTTTGTGATTATCCTTGAAATGACCAAAGAGCTTGAGACATTTTCTATACTTAAAATACTCATATCTTCAGTGCATCTTCTGGTTTCTACTGGTCCCAATTTGATTCCAAATATTTCATACCAAACACAACTTTGTGCATAGCTACGGTTGGCGAGGCGTGATGATAGGATACCAAAATTGTTTATTGGTAAGCTGTCATTCTTTCATGGTTTTCACTTTTCATACAGTACAGAAATAAATATCAAATTATTTTAAATATTTCTTCACAGTTTGTTATTTTTACATTCTTTTGTGTGTGTGTGTGTGGTCATCTATAAAGTCAAATTTAATTTTTACTGGGACCTGAAGTAAGCCAGCTAGGACACTTGGAATGTGTCTGAAAAGTGTGACAGTCCTGGTCAAATCGGGACACCTAGCAAACATTAATTTACATATCATTAGTTGGTAATATTGAGGGATAGCATTTACATTGCAGAAAATCTTTCATAGGGATTAATAAAATGAAGCATTATCAAAGAAAATGACATTAACAAAACTGAATAATAGTCAAAGTGAAAGATTTTTTTTAAATCTTAGTAATTTTTTAAATGATAATTCAGGAAAACTTCAATTGAAACAAATAGATAATGAAATCGTAATAAAAAAGATTTAATCCGCTTAGAAGTGAAGCATTATTCAATTTCATGAATGTGCTAAAATTTGTAAGAGAAAAAATGTATATTTAATAAATATAAATAAAAAACTAAAATTATTGTTTTCTTTTCTTCCAGTAACATATTTAATTTTTTCTTATATATTCAATTTTAAGTATACTGTCTGTATGAAAATTCGAAAAAATGTAATGAAAAGTCTATAATTATTGTATATTTATATTATAATCCAAACAAAAGTATAAATTGTGCTCTATTTTCAAAAACCATTAGTTTTAGGGCACAAGACGGGTAAAATCTAGAAAGACAAAATGCTGAATTCAATGTTTTTTGTATTAAATAAAAAAGATATTTTATAAAAGAATAGAATTTTTTAATTTTTAAATATATCACAAAAATTAAACAATAGATTATTTTTAACAGAATCATTTGCAAAAAAGAAATCACATCAAATAATATAACAATGATACGACTGCAGGTTATTTTGAATAAAGAATTCTAATTTTCTAAATATTTATTCATTGATTTTTATGATTTTATTGTAAAACATTTTAAGTCATCTTAAACTTTTAATGGATAGGAACGCAATTAATACTTTAAAATTTCATGCCTATTATATTTTTGTAATATTAACCAATGGAAAAATAAAATGCATTTATATTAAAAATGAAACAAAACAGAATAAATTTGTTTTTTGTGTATGGATTGAATTTTAATAACTCATTAATATGCTTTGGATACTAATTGGAAATATTTGTGAATTTTAAATGTTCTAAAAAATTTTATACTTTCATTCAATAAAAATATTTAAGAATAAATATTATTTTCATGAGTAAAAATAGAATAAATACACTCCTCTACAAAAAAATTCTCTTAAAATGAAATAATTTAATTATTTTGTATGAAACAGCTGTTTGCAGTGGCAATATAAAATGACGTAATAATTATAATCTCGAAAACAAAATTTTACGATAATAGATTTTACCTTTTTATGAAAATAAAAAGGTATCTGAAAAAGGTATCTATATATTTTTATATAATAAAGGTAGACTTTATATATATATTTTTTGGAATTATAGTTGTTTTGCTAAATTCTCTATTTCGATTGGCTAATAAGAACTACACTTCCATTTACAGACTTCTTATACATTACCATTTACTCCAATGAAAAGGTATATCTTATACAAGAGCACCTAACGGACAAGTTGGTTATTTCTTCATTCGAGGCAGCTTAACACTGTCAGCTACTTCCCAATTTTGTATCACCATCAATAAATTTCTAACGGAATTGTTCCCATTCTCTTCATACTTCCTTCAATCTCGTACATCCAGTCAGCATACATCAATCTCGATACCTATATTCTGCAAAATGGCTGCTGTTGGAGATCTTGCAATTCGTAAGTGAATTAAAAACTGCTGGGAAAATAGGACTTTTGATAGTTAAATAAAGCCGCTATACTTCTTCAAGTTTTTATGTGAATAATCAACCTATTTATAATAAGTTATAGTAGACTTTAAAATTATGAACAATTTCCTTGTAAATCTTAATGAATCACTATTAACTGAGCAAAATTTCTCCAGGATGAGTAGTTTTGCTCAGACAATAGTGTGAAAATTTATGTCATTTTTAAATATGCATGAAAATGAGGGATTTCGGTTTCTTATGTAAGTTATAAAGTTTATAAGAGTAAATTCATTTTGTAAATCACTATTTCCTGAACGAAATTTCTCTATTATGAGCAGTTTTACTTAGGTAATATTGAAATTTAAGTCATTTTCTAAATATACATCAGAATGAGAAATTTCGATTTCTTGAGTAAGTTATTAGTTTAAAAGAGTAAATTAATATTGTAAATCACTATCTCATGAGCAAAACTTCTCTAGCATGAGAAGTTTTGCTCAGGTAATAATGTAGAAATTTATGTCATTTTCAAAATGTACATGAGAATTAGGAATTTCGTTTCCTTTCGTAAGTTATGAAGTTTATAAGAGTAAATTTTGGTGGATAATTTTTGTATTATAAGAGTTTATTTTGTTTATCTAATTAAGAAACATTACATCTATGTCGAAATACTATAAAATCATGTAGTCAAATAAGTGGTTATCGTAAATATTATGTAAATGTATAGTAAAATAAAAAATATTCAGCGCAAAATAAAAAAATTTATCGTGAAATGAAATTTATTAAATAAAATATGCAATGAAAAATTTATTTTTTAAATTTCGTAGAGTCTTTAAAATGAATTGTCATACATTTATAATTTTAAATTAAATAGATTTTAAGAAAATTGTTACTAGTTCTGGAATTTGAAATACTTAATATTATATATATATATATGTATATATATATATATATATATATATATATATATATATATATATATATATATATATATATATATATATATATATATATATATATATATAAATATATATATATATACACACACACACAATTTTTCAAGAATGGTAAATTATAGTAAAATATAGAAAACCAGATTTTTTAATAAATAATATGGTAGTTAATAATATAGTAATTTTTTTATAACAATATGCTAGATTTTTAATTAGAGTAAAGTTCCTGATATGTAAGTGATGAACCAGTGGGCAAATCTTCCTCACTACCATCTTTGGCCAGTCGATCTGCTCTGTGTCTCTGTTTACTAACATTCACATGGGATGGAATCCTTTGGAGGTGTAGATCATGGTCTTGGGATATATATATATATATATATATATATATATATATATATATATATATATATATATATATATATATATATATATATATATATATATATATATATATATATATATATATATATATATATATATATATATAGCCTTGTGGTAGGATAAGTTTTAACGAAAAATAAGATCCAAATTAAATCCCATTCACAATAGAACATCGGGAGATACCTATTGTATTTTTGTCTCCCCCTGTGAAATTTCTGCGTTTCCTACCCTTTTGAAATACAAATAAGGAGCATTATTTACGTAAAATTTTCCTAGTAATTAATATACGCCGTGAAGGTTAAGATGCCTTTTTAAGACATTAAAACAATAAAAATAAAAGGAGCTTCATGTCTGCAAAGTAACAATTTAGAATTAGAAAAATAAACGAGTGTGTACGTAAAGTGAATCTTTTTTCTTCTTTTTTTTGCAGGTATTTTCTGTATTTCAATGATCTATGGAACTTGTTTTGGATTAGATTGCTTTGGAAACACTAATATTGATACAACTGGTCCTGTTGTCCAAACAAATGTTGGTACTATTGTTGGAAAATATATTCAAGTATTAAGTAAAAAAGCTGCTGTATTTCTTGGAATACCCTTTGCTAAACCTCCAATGCGAGAAAAGCGATTTCAAATCTCAGAACCGATTGAGGCATGGAATGGTATATTGTTTGCAAAAGAAAAGTCTCCAGCATGCATGCAGTACTCCACTCGAGAAGTTGGTTGGATTCCACCTCCTACATTTAATTTTAGTGAAGATTGCTTATATTTAAATGTATGGCTGCCACCAAATTGCTGTTGCGACGACATGGACAAACTTCCAGTCATGGTTTGGATACACGGAGGTGGATTTTATTCAGGTTCGGGAATGATGAATATCTATGATGGTGATATTTTGTCTGCTCTTGGAAACGTCATTGTTGTTACACTTAATTATAGATTAAGTGCATTTGGATTTCTTAATCTTAACTCCAAAGAAGCCCCTGGAAATCAAGGGCTGTACGATCAGCATCTAGCTTTGAAATGGGTCAAGGAAAATATTGCATATTTTGGAGGCGATTCGAACAGTATCACATTGTTCGGTAATAGCGCCGGCTCTTTATCAGTTTCATTGCAAAAAGTTTCTCCTCTTTCTCACGGTTTATTCCACAAATCAATTATGGAAAGTGGTTCAGTTGGTCAACCTTTTAAAGTTGAGGACGTCAGTGGAGCAATTAATAAGGCAACCAAATTTGCTAAAGTTGCTGGTTGCTCAATTGACAACTCAACTTCTCAGACTATGAAGAATGATATTTTAAATTGCTTAAGGGACAAGACAGCCGAGGAACTGGCTGAGACTGACAACTATTTCACATCTAAGACTCCTCATTTTTTTACAGCTTCTTATGGAAATGACTGCGATGACTGTTTAAAATATTTCGATGGTGATCCCGTGATGGCAACACTGCTTGGAAACATTCTTCATGTTCCCTCTCTTATTGGAGTTAATAAAGATGAAGGTACGATATTTATGATATATACCATACCACGTATATTCCGATGGGACCAAACGCCACATCTCACGATCCCGGTTGCGAAACAACTTAACCAAGATTTTATTAATGGCTTACAAAAAACTGATATTCCAGCAGACAAAGTTTTCAATTATTATCTGGAAAATATAACTGGGAACAGTTCCGATCCTGCCCTTTTTACGCTTAAGAGGTCCTATAGTGATTATGAAATGAAATGTGGAAACATGTTTTTTGCGGATAATTTAAAAGAAGCTTATTTTTATTACTTTACCCATCATTCAAAAAAAGACACCAAGGCTGATTGGATTGGGGTACCCCATTTTTTTGAAGTACCATACGTTTTCGGAGAACCTATAAGAAATCCTGAAAATTATACCGTTGAAGATGTCCAGGTCAGCGAAGATATCATTCAAAAATGGACTTCATTTGCACATCATGGGTATGTGATTTTCTTTATCTAAAATGCATCTAAGTAGCTTCTTAAATCATAAAAATATTATGTCCTGCTATTATAGCAAAGATTATTCATATTTCATAAAAATTCATACTGATAATCGATTAGGAAGCAACTAGATTAGCATTGTGTTGATCTTGAAAAATTAAAAAAAAAACAGTTAAAATAATTAATTTAAATTCAGATTATGTGAAAATATTTCTCTTGAATGTTTTACTCAATTAATTATTCCTCTCAAATGCAATTGAAGTCGCAAAATTAAACGTAGAATCAATTTAATTTTCTTAAGTAAGAAATCTTGATTAGTTTTAGGCTATCCGCTTTTATCTCTTTATTTACTAATACATCTTACAAAAAAGAGAATTTTCCAAAAAAAATCTTAAATATAATTTAAAGTATATATCTTTCGAAGAACACACTCACACACAAAATGAAATTAAGCTTTTTCTATAGATTAATTTTTAACTTAAGGATCCTTAAATTCATTTTATAACTGAGCAAATTTATAAATTTTAACAGTTTAAATGTATAATATGGTGATTAAACCCACGATAAATCCTTAGATTTTGTTTCAATATCAAATCTTTATATATATATATATATATATATATATATATATATATATATATATATATATATATATATATATATATATATATATATATATATATATATATATATATATATATATATATATTATACGTAAAATCTAATTCTTCCTATCTCTTCTCCTCCGGTTGAATCTGTCTATTAGACCGGTACATGGCGCCACAGAATGAATTATTTTGGAGTCTTGCTGAATGCTAAATTAATTGTATAATGGCGTCACCTGTTAGATACGCCAGAAGAGAGTGCTGTAGATTCTGCTATATATATATAATATATATTCACTATTTCTTTTTTTTTTAATTTTTAATATATAAGCAAAACAATAATTATTATATGCACTCAAGATTAGTTAGTTGCTTACTTTTCATTGTGTTTATGAATACTTGTGAAATTCACAAACGTAAATATTTATTAGCGCGTAAATATTTTGATATGATAATTTAAAATTTTTATTTTTTACTATAAAAATCATTTACCGGTAGTTCTAAGTCAGTAATTTGGATTTACTTCTTGTTTAGTATTCCAAGAATCTACTTATGAATTCTAGTAACGGGTCTCTAGAAATCTCATTATAAAAGAGGCCAACTGCAAATGGTTGCACCTGGCAATCACATCATTCGATCCATATGTTGATTGATAATTTTGCCAATGAGAAATTGTTTAATTTGATATCTTTTTTGGTATACAATAAAAGAATTCCTTGTATTACTGAAGTGTAAAAATATATTACTGAAGATATCTACGTCTTAATGTTGCGTATTTTTTATTATTCTCAATAATTTGATAAATGCACCTTTCATCATGATTGTTTTAAGAGTTAAATTGCATATTTCTCCGAGTCTGTGAAATTACTTGATAAAGTAATTAAGACATAACTTTGAAATGCTGTCATTTGACGGAATGAATAGATGATTGGATGCAATCCTATTAAAATTCTCACAGTACACGAATAAAAGTTTCTGAATACCTGTGATATTTTTGACATTGCATGTTTTATTAGTTCCATGGAAACAAAAATTTTCTTTATGAGTTTCATCCTGTGATACTTTCAGAGTCTGCGTGCTTTTATTGCTGCTTTAAGCTTGCAACTGCATAGAATAACTAATTATATTGGGATAGTAATCCTAGTTTAGTATGTTAGAATATTAGTGAAAGGCATATTAAAGTAAACATTCTTGAGTAGAATATATGCAAATCGTACGTGGCTTGGGTTTATTTTTCTGAAAACTCTTTTAATAATGTATATTATGAAATCTCTTATATTGAACAAATTTAAGATGATATAATGTCAAAAAGGGTACCCATATAAGGATTTTAGAAATAATATCTGTAAAATATTGCAAGATGGTATCTCTAATGAAGCATGATTCTAACAGTGATCGAGATTAATTAATAATATTCAGTGAAGTATTTTAGCAGTGATCAAAATGAATAACTGTTATTCCTATACCAAACGATTTTTCTCAAGGGATGGAATTAAAATACACTATCATATTAATGGAAGCAAAATGCATTTGCATGCTCCTGAGAAACAATAAAGCATGAGTACAATAGAGTTCACACATGTATTCTAATTATGTAAGCACCGATTCCATGTGTATAATTCATGCCTATATCTCATAATCTTTAATTTTTTATTATTAGTATATTTATGATTTTCCTATGCACAATAATTTCCTGAAATAATAATATCGTTAAAAATTTGAAGGAAAATTGTTTATAAAAGTTGTTAAAATGTTAAGTTTTCTTTAGGAATGATGTATATAATGCTTCTAATAATAATGTAATATGTAATAATGGTTCTAAACATTTACAATTTGATAATTTCGTTTTGAAAGTGCACAGTTTTAAACTAAAAAAGTATTTTTTGTAAATTCATATATTTTATCTTAACAATAAGTTTTGATGTTTTTAACTCATCCAAATAGATAAATTTTTTAACGGGAATGTTGACAACTACTGGGCTAAAACCCGTGTATTCATATGCAGCTATTTTACCCATCGTAACTATCGAAATTAAATTGCACCAGTAAATAGAAACAGAATAACTTATCTCATAATGGAGAATACACTCTGTAAAAAGTTTTTACACATTTTGATTACACCAGATATTTTTATTACGAAATATTTCTTTCTCAGTGTATATTTTCATATTCTGCTGCACTATTTGACAGTATATAAAAATAAAAATGTGGTTATTATAATTCTTATTCATCTTAATGGTAGAAATATCTTATAAAAATTTAAATAATTTTTTAAATTTTATAAAATAAATTTCAAAAAATATTTCTTGAGAACTCATGTAATAACAAAAGCATAAAATTTCCTTAAAAAGATGTCAATGATAATCTTATTGTAGAATATAAAAAGATAATAGTAAGTTTTAAGGCTATCCTTCAACTTCTTCAAGATTTGCTTGAATTTGGGAATTTTAAAATTGAAATTTATTAATTTCACTAAAAATCTTATTATTATTGAATATCCTATATTATTAAGGATGAATCTGAATTAAGGCAAATCTTGGAGAAAGGAAATGATAGATGAAAGGTTACCCTTTCACTTCTTCAAAATTTGCTTCAATTTGGAAGATATCAGATGATTTCTTGGTAGAGATGGAAAACTTTTCATTGAAATCTACTGACATTTCATCTTTAGATTGAAATCAACTCAGCATTCTGGCAACATCTTACATTTCTCTTTACTAAATGACAGATAATCTCTATATTTTTTTCTTTGCCAGATAATCTCTTTGATATCAAGCACTATCATTCATGTATAGAAGTATTTGAGATAGCTTCTTTTGTGAATAAAATTAACTCTTCAATAGTGTCTCAGTATTCACGGGTTTTGTACTTGATAAATTGCTTTTCTTATGAAGATAATTTGCTCAAATGTGTTTATTTTTTATTAAAAACCTAATTTTTCTCTTGTGTTAAGTTTTTTAAAAATTAATTTTTCATTTTAAATATATAAAATCAGTATATTACTTTCTTCGTATTTTTACCGTGGGAAAATGGTAATGTTATGTAGATAATTTAAGGTTATCATATAGTGCTTACAAATGTTACTTTGAATTAAAATAATGTGATATTTCTTTTTAACAATGCGTTGTTCAATCTCACTGGAGAATCATATATATAAAAAGGGACTTTCAGCCAGGAAAAAAAGGAGGAATTTAATTAATTCACAAAAAATATCTAACCATTGGTATAATGGTAAATAATGGTAAACTTATTAGGCTTTAAATGCCAATGTTAAAAAAAATTTGATGCCATTGAATATTAAGCAGATTTTAATATTCTTCTATTAAATTTCTCGTAGTTTAGTGATTAGTTTTATTATTTTATGATCCCCCTTTTTTTCTAATAGAAGATTTGCTTACTCAGATCTGACTGCTTAAGAAAAGATTCCTTGGCAAAAGATGTTTAATAAGAGAAACCAGGATAAATGTTACAGCAACTAAAACTGAAAGCATAAACAGGTCATGATAATGCCTTTATTTAATATCTTCAAATTACGTTAATATGTTTTTTACAGTATTCCATAAAATTTGTTTAGATTCGAGGAATATTTTTTTATTAATTTCCCTCTATAAATATGTAAAAATCTTTTATATGTACTTCTCATTTTGCTACAGGGGAATAACCTGGACATGAAGTTTACGAATATCTTTTTATCTTCTTGACATACAATATTTACTAAAAACATCAAAATACATAATTTGATTTAAAAATATTTAACACCAATTATTTAATTAATATCGAGTAACTAATGTGACTTTCCATAAAATATTATGTTATGACACTGATTCATTTCTTAAAACCTTTCTGCATATTGAATAATAAAGCGAATTTGTATTATATAAGATATACAACTGTACAATACTATACACAATTCGAAAGTTCCAATGAAAATATTCTGTTCAATGCCAATTTTTATGAACATTTTGCATATTTTGATCCCATATTTTGTATCTATAAACGGTATTAACAAACATTAAAAAAATATTCATTAAGAACATAAGTGATATTAAATTAAACTTATATGATGGAAAGTTTCAAAAGTGAGTATAATGTTTCGAAAATTAGATATTCTATCACAATACTTAACTTTTCCTTTACTTACGAAATCTGTAGACTTATAAACGATAGTATGATTAGGTATTCTACACACATATTAGTCTACATAGGCACAGGATTAATAGTTTTGCACACACACTAGTCTACACAGGCACATGATTAGTAGTTCTACACACACATTAGTCTACACAGGCACATGATTAGTAGTTCCACCCACACATTAGTCTACACAGGCACATGATTAGTAGTTCCACACACATATTAGTCTACACAGGCACATGATTAGTAGTTCCACACACACATTAGTCTGCACAGGCACATGATTAGTAGTTCCACACACACAATATCCTACACAGGCACATATGATTAGTAGTTCCATACACACATGATTAGGTCTTCCACACACACTGATCATAACAAAAAAATAGAATAAATAATGTATCTTTGAAGTTCTATAGAATAAAGTGCTTTAATGATATGGAAAAATAATACTGTTTCTTGGAAAAGTCTGATATCGATTGACTGATATATATATATATATATATATATATATATATATATATATATATATATATATATATATATATATATATATATATATATATATATATATATATAAACGATATTTATTGGACGCATACATTATAATGTAAAAGAACAAGTGATTAGAATTACAGGAAATCAGGATGTATAGATCTTGAGAAATCAGTACCCAGAGCAGCCACCTTTGGCTGCAATAACAGCATTTATCCGCCTAGCCGTGGAGTCAAACAGAGATTGTATGGCATGTACGGGTATCTCAGTCCATGCAGCTTCAACACTATGCCAAAGTTCATCGACAGTAGTGGATGGTGTGCCAATCGCTCGGCAACTATTGACCATACGTTCTCAATTGGTGACAGATCAGGAGAACGTGCTGGCCAGGGTAACAGTCGAACCTGTTCTGTATCAAGGAATTTCAGAACAGTACGGGAAACATGCGGTCATGCATTATCCTGTTGAAACAAAGCATTAAGGAGGCCTCGAAGATAGGGCAGATCCACGGTCCTTAACACATCGGAAATGAAACGGTTGCTGTTCAAAGTGCCGGTAATGCGAACAAGAGGTGATCGAGACGTGTATCTAATGGCACCCCATACCATCACTCCAGCAGATGGGCCAGTATGGCGATGTCCAATGCAAGCTGGCAAAGCGCGTTCTCCACGATGCCTCCCAACACGGATGCGGCACCTCCAAACATGGATGATTTCATTTCTCGACTCAGGGTTCGTGACGAGGCTGTACGATCCCTTGTGACCATGCGGATAAGATGTCTGTCTTCTCTGCTGTTAGTGATGGGGGGTCGCTGAGATCCTGCATGACGTTCCGTATGATTGTCCTGAATCCATCGATTCTATATTCTGCTAACAGTCATGGGGTCTCGACCGACGCGAGCAGCATTGTTGCGGTACGATAAACCGCAATCTCGGTAAGCTATAATCCTTCTTCGATCAAAGTCAGACACGTGCTGATAGGCATTTCTTCTTCTTACGCGAGGCATTACAACAACTTTCTTTGCCGAAAACAACGTTGAAACGGAAATTCAGTATGAGAAAACTGCTGTCAATTTTAATCATTGCCGCTTTCTTGATGTAGCAATTTTAATGTATAATATATATATATAATATATATATATATATATATATATATATATATATATATATATATATATATATATATATATATATAATATATATATGTATATATATATATATATATATATATATATATATATATATATATATATATATATATATATATATATATATATATATATATATATATATATATATATATATATATATATATATATATATATATATATATATATATATATATATATATACTACAGTGTTTTCGGAAACATATTTTAATACTTCAGTGTTTCGGAAACTATGATTTGTGTGTTGATATGCATTCACACTTAGATTTTAGGCTGATAATGTAAATTATGTCATCTATTTTTTTAATGGGCGACTTAGTGGAACTATTATGTGATTTTAAATCACAACCATAGGGAATGAGAGATATTAAATTCAGAATTAAAATCTTTTGAAATACAATTTTCCAAGATGGATATTTCAAGATTTGAATTTAAATTGAGATTAAATTTTTAAAATAATGTCTGATTAAATTAAGATAATTGAAATAAATATATTTACATATTTCCTTTCTTATAAACCTTGATACTTTGACCTACTTGATTAATTTCTTTGCCATGCACATAATGCGTGCTAATAATATTTGCAATGAATTTATTTTTCAGGTATCCCGTTACAAAAGATTCTGAGCCAAAGTGGCCACAGTATTCTTCTTCAGATCATAAAGTGTATGAATTGAAAGCAGGAAAAAATAAAGTCATTCAGTATCCATCTGCAAAAGCTTGTAATGAAATTTGGAGGAATTATTTCTTCCATTAAAGAGCTTATATCTTCGTTAATTTTAAAATATATTAGTTAGTATTTAATTTATTATGGTTTTTTCGAATAACCATATCAATTAATCAATTATTTGTAATCAAATTATATTAAAATTAGTTTAAAAAATGTTTGAATTCTTTGAAAAGTAATTTTTAAAAAGAAAAAATATTTTATTTGAGTACATTTTAAACATGTAATAACAGTTAAAAATTAATAAAAATTATTTTTAACTTAAAATATGAATTAAATCATTAATATGTGATATAGTGACTCGCCCCAGTTTAGTAATTAAAATAATTACTTAGTGATAAATTTAAAAAATGAATTTTTGATACATTTCCTTCATTAATTCAACTGATGAAAAGTTTGAAGATCTTTTGACAAATATTAAAAGATGTGTTCACGAAAAATTTGCGGATTTTAGGGACGATGCTAGAAAACTTAATGCAAGGACTAAGTCTTCCATTAAATAAAGTTATAATTAATAAATAGAAACAAAACTAACTTTAGCTATCATGGATTTATCTTTTATTCGAGAATGAATGTCTAAATGCCCAGAGAAAGAACAACTAATTATTTAACATATTAAAATGTTTTTTACAAATGCTTTCTCAAAAATGAATAAAGATATATGAATTGCCTAATACAAAATATTTATATATTAATACGATAAAGATAAGTGATTTGATTGATATTATTCAGTTTTTTTTATTAATAATGAAAGTCATTAATAGCAATAATAATAATAATAATCAAACATCTATATCCAAATATTGACATGAAAATTTTAAGAATTAACCAAGTGAGTTTTAAGGAACCATTTTCAAATCTCAACAATTTCAAAAAATTGTAATTATGATGTTAGCGTGTGTATGCAAGGTTTTATGCCTTAGAAATTTCCTTTGAAAATTGCATGAAAACATTATTCCTGGATTAAATTTTTTTCACGATAATTTAATAAAAATACTGATTTCTCTCTCACTTTTCTCTTTATATATCATATTCTAGCCTATAAAGTATTTATATCACACATTTTTAATCACTAATAAGATTGGCTAATAAATTTCATGGTAAAAAATTAAATTTCAAGAGTAATAACAAAAGAAAATATTTATGTGAATTTAATTGAGGAAATAAATATTGGATTTCATTTATCATCGTAAACATATTCCTGAATAAATATAATTCAATAAATATTTTTAGATGAATTAAAAAAAAGAATAAAACAGGAAGCAACCTTCGAAATATTGAGAAATAAAAAATATATATTTATTTTCATAAAAGTTATCATTATAATCATTTATTATAATGCAGTCATAAGAATGCTTAACGACTGATCTCTAAGTGATAATCAAAAATTTTCTTTCATTCAAAAATGATTGACGGTTGTTAATGCTTAAGACTAAAATTCAAATTATAATGATTGTATTAAAATAATGCTGTGTTTGTAATAAGTTTTTTTTTTTTGGAAGTTCCATTAATTAATGAAAATATTCTTTAAAAAATCCTAACTATATTATATTTCCCTAATTAAATTTTTTGGATAAATATTTCACTGTATTTTTGTTGTTTAATCTCCATTGAAATCATTAAATATATTGATCAATTATCAAGATTAAAAATTTGTAAATGGTGAAAGGTTTTGTGCAAATTTATTCAAATGAATGGTAACCAGTCGGTGACAAGACTACTAATTTTTTAGCAAGGCATGAAATGCAACCGATCAAATATTTTGTAAAAGACAGTGTAAAATTTAAAATTGTAAAATGGAATAAAGATAAAAAAAAAAGATTTCTGAGAACAATCCCTTTGTTAAAATCATTAATTGCGTCAAAATTTGCATAAATTATCTATAATATGATGAAAGTATGCAAAGAAAACTTAGTAAAAATTGCAAAGAATAAGTAATTCATTTTAAGCTTTTTTTAAGCTTTTTACTATATATTATTATCATATTTAGAAAGTTCTTTCTTGCATTACTAGTTCTGTAACTATGATTTGATAACTTTTTTGTGCTTTGTTAACCTAACTATAAAATTGGTCAGGAAAAAAGTAGATGAAAATTATTAAAAAAACTAGCTTAATGAGTAATTATAAACTATTATACAGATTGTTTAGTTTTTCATTATATTCAAATTCGTTGTTTTCAAATTTAAAAACAATTTTCATTTGCTTTTTCTACAAAAGAATTTAAAGTTGTTACATTTTTAAATTGAAAATGCTAATTTAGCTATTTTCTTTGTATTAAATGTGGAAAACATGATGATTACTGTTATTGATTTGTACATTATTATATTACGATTTATTTGAAAAATTTTCTGCGTTATCCTTTTTTACAGTTTTTCCATAGGCAAATTGATTGAATTAGAGCATGAATTTAAGATTGTTAACTTGAATATCATACAGAACGTGTATATTTAAGTGTTTATAGTAAAATTAGAATAATTGAGTTGTCATTGCATTTGTTTTTAATTTAAAATAAAGTTTCATTATTGAAATATCTTCTTAACTTCTTATTATTTACAATTCAATAAAAAATAATTCATAAAATTCACAGTGGAGGTCAATATAATTTTCTTGTCAGAATTATTTTTCCTTTTAACTATTTACTATACTTATTGAAAATTATTTTTTCTTCTTGCAAATTATTTAATTTTGAAAAAATGGTAAAAAAAATTATTAAAAAAAATGGTAGAAAATCTAAATTTTTTGGTAATTTTCGACAAAAATTCTTTATTTATAGCATATAATAAGTGAATAAATTGCATATACATGCGATTTTTTAAAATTTATAATCATAAGAAAAATAGTTCATCCTAGTGTACTTCTTTGGAATTATTTTGCTATTGTCAGAAGTAAAAGATATTAACATCAGTAACAAGAAATGTTATTATATTTACCATTCTTTATACTAAAATGAACATATACTAATATCCACTTTGCTTAGTTATAAGTATCAGCAGAAATATCAACAACACCAAAAATAATTTTTTTGAAAGGATTAAATATTAAATTTTTTCAGAAAAGTATTTACAAAAAACTTTCAGTCAATAAACATTTTATCCCACCAAATATTTTATTAAATACGATGCATATAGTAATTTTACACTTACAAACTTAGCGATTTATGGAAAACAATCTCAATTTTTGTCTCATTTCATAAACTAATTATACATTTTTTTAATTTGACAGTCTTATGTTTTTTAAGTTGAAATTCAAGAATAAAATTTTCTATCAACACTAAATTTTTTTAAACATTTTTCATTTGTAATTTTAAAGAAACTTCTAAATTTATTTCAAATATTGATAGATCTAAATGTTTCTCATGCTGCAGGATATTAAGATTCCTCTTATGAGTTTTTGTAAATTTTGTGTTAATTGCTTTTTACTGATGAACGTAAATAATCTTTTGTGTATTCTATTGGAGTGAAACCTTTGATAATTTTTTTTCAATATAATGTGAAAGAATGGAGTATTCTTTCTATTCATTTATGTTAAAATTAGGTACGTGAAGTTATGTAACAGATTTATATTATAGAGATTTTATTGTAAGAGTTCTATAATGCATTTCATATGTACTCTCTCTGTCAATGTAATATTTTTCAATATCTCTCATCATAAGTTTCGTTTGTTTGTCACTTTATGATCACCTTCTACGAAAATAACTGTCATGTAAGATACACAGTACATCACATTTTAATTGACTGTCTAATTTCAATGATTTACGCTTATTGTTTAAAATTAAAATTTAATTTTATCAAACTTAATTGGGATTAAACAACATAGAAATTTGTTTGCATTTTTATGTACAGTTGGTTTCTTGATATCTAATTAAATTTTTAGCATTTTAATCTTTTACTTTTCTGAATTTTTATATATTTGACTAGTCTTTCATCACAGAAATTTTACTTTCAGTTATAAATATTATACGGCACAGAATGTCCAATATTGGACCAGTAAATCTCACAAAAACGAACAAATTCAACGATATAACTGATTTTACTGGGAATGGTAATTCAAATTCAATTTTGAGGTACTACAAGCATCTACATTACAAGAGGAACTCGAACCCAGAATTTGTTTAGCCACAAACTGACCATTCAGCCCCAAGCCCCTGAAAAAACTTCAGACTGGTGATTTTGTACTCGTTCTTTCAAAAATACCTATTATTTATTGGAATATATA
>JAJQOW010000014.1:4423912-4649453 GCA_037975125.1 Latrodectus hesperus
CCCGTCAAAATTGTTGCTTCGGGAATATTTTCGGTCATTTTTTATGACTAAGCGTGTACCGTTACATAATTGAGGTGGGTTTAAATTACGTAGAAGAATAATTGGTGAACCAATTTTCTATTGAAGATTGTGTGGTGGCATTCCTGGCATATCCATAGATTTTAAAAATTTAGTTGGAAAGCTTACGGCTTCGTTTTCATCTATAACTGTGTCGGTTAATTTAAAAGAAATCAAATCATCGGGCAACATCTGTTGTATATGGAAGTTAATTTCGTTCACATCAACGTTTCTTGCTGCCAAAATAGCACGATTACAGAGCCAATTATCAAATTATAAAATAAAAATAATAAAAATAAAAGGCTATCAAGAAATACTTACATGTTTTCGATGTGGCATGAAAATTAGTAGAGAAAAACAGTAATAAATAAAATTTTATTTTACTATTTATAATTATTAAAAATATTCAAACTGAACACTGCACAATAATAACACAATACAAAGTATAATTATGAAAATGATTTACGAAAAATTGTTTATAGTATGATTATACATCATGAAAATATATGTAAATTCTATTTTTAACCACGCTCTTGCGCGCGCACGTTAATTTTCTCGAAGATGGTATAATCTAGAAAAATAAACACGTCGCCATCTGCCGAATACCTGTACAACTTAGATGCTAAACCACCATCTATTAGGAACTTACAGAACTAAACAATAAATAAACACTGATTTCGTACAATAAATATTGAGATTAATAATTAAGAGATAAAAACTATTCTATCTTTTAAGTTGGACCATATTATAAATGGTTACAAAATTTTATCAAAATCCGTTCAGTATTTTCGGAGTTTATCGGGAACATACATATGTGACACGACATTTATATATATATATATATATATATATATATATATATATATATATATATATATATATATATATATATATATATATATATATATATATATATATATATATATATATATATATATATATATATATATATATATATATATAATGATAATAATAATAATTATTATCAAGCCCTAAAAATGTATGAAATGAATTTTGAAAAGTGATTGAATATTTTATTCTTTAATTAAGTGAAGCTTAAGTTTTCATTTTATATAGATATTAGAAACTTGGTAAAATTAAATTTAAACTAAACATTATGAGTTTTATGGAACTGATAACGATGAATTTTATATGAAATATACATTGCTTACCATCCTAGGAGAAAGATATAAAAATGAAAATTTGCTCCAAGAAGGAAATACTGAATAAAATCTTCGGTTCTTAGAGACGGGCATTGGAAAAGTGACACTTTAAGATTTAACTTGAGTGATGGATCTTCTTTTCGAATAGTAAGAAAATATTGAGATCTTTATGCAATATTTTATAGTAGAAAGTCTTCCTGACGGGGTAAAAAATGGGGATAGTGTGATGGGATGTATAGTTGGTCAACAGTTATTGATATTGAGGTCAAATTTTGAGAGCCTTCGCAAGGTTGGTTATAGTTTGCGATGAAACATCAACAGTAATCCATTAAATTTTAACTAATACACCCTCTTAAGAGAAGTTATTTTAATAACTGATTGTATTAAATGTTATACTAAAAAAGGTCAAATTGAACACATATTTTTGGCTTTTACTATAAAATAAAGAATTTTAAGTTGTTCAAATTTAGAAAACTTTATCTTAAATATGAACAAAAATTTAAATTTTTTGTCCTATAGGAAGATAGTTTTAGTAATTTTTCAAAAATAGTAATTAAAAATATATGAATATTATTTTTAGCTACTATTCACAATATCATTAATTATTTCAAACAACTACCAACAGAGTCATCACATAATAACTTCCTTATGTTTTCATTTTTCGTGCAAAAAGAATATTATTGTATTTTATTTCACTCTATTAAAATTCTTCATTTTCATTATTTGATTTTTCGATATTTTCTTTCAGTTTTTACATTTGTTTTTGGTTTTCAAAAATTTAATAAATTAAAAGAATTGATATTTTACAAACAAATAAGTCTCTATGTGTATATAATCACTGATTATATATCTTAAATTGATGTTTTATCATTAACAATATTTAATTTATATAATACATTGAATTACATAAGGGAATTTTTTTGTCTATAATGTGCTAAAATTTAAAACATTCCTTTTTGAAACGTGTGCTAACATTGATGGAGATATAATTATGTAAAGTCTGTGAATAGTACATAATTTTGTGTGTGGATACTAAAAAATTAAAGTTTTATTTTTTTCAGTATCATTTGTTGCAAAATAAATGCAGTGTGTGCCAACTTCTTATTTAATCATTAAATTCATTTTACGTTATTCTTTAGGGTATGCTTAAAATAGATATTAGTGTGCTATAAAATCCATTTAATGTACAAAATAATGTTTTAATTTGGTAATGATAAGAAATTAGCATTTCATCTTCCCTATATATAGTATATTAAATAGATTATATAGAATTAAATTTATAGGTACTCAAATGCATATGTTTAGTTGAAACGTTAGCACGAATATTCATTGTTGACATAAGGGAACAGCAAATGAAATATAACAATATTATGCATTTTATACCGTTATACTTTTTATGAAGTACATACTTCTGCATTTTATGTGCTTCAAAAATCATAATTAAAAAATTAGATTACATTTTCTTGCATAGAAATATATTTCTTCAATGAAATAATAAAGCTGCTGCTTAAAATTAATTTTACATATTACATTATATCATAAATATTCTAATTCCACCAATAGCTATATTAATTTTGTTTTGATTGCAATTTAAGCTTTCATGTAAAAATCTGGTAATTCTATATTTTGTTCAGGTTATTTTAGATACGCATGATAAAAGACATGTATCATTAAAAAAATTTACAGTTTTCTCAACTTTATAGTATGCATTTTACACTGATAAATGATAGTATATTTGTTATACATATATAATTCTGATTCTGTGTGTTGTTACTTCAGACACTTGGACAAGCCAAGCTCGCTATGCCTTGGCAATGCGAATATAAGTCAATAGGGAGCGTCTTTCGTTTTATTCAGAACACCAAGAAGGTAAAAGTACGTCTTAGCTCCTTTTTAAAACTCACCGATAGATGGCACCACCAGCGGATCCACTCACTCAATTTGGACATTGATCTAAAAAAGGAGGAAATTTTCTCCAGACCATTGCATTCATGGTAACTGGACAATGACTGACCACAGGATTTTCGATTCCACAGGTTTAAAGGGCACGTATATCGCATGTACTCGGTTGGTCTTTAGCGGCATTGGGAACCGAACTCAGCCCTTCCAGATGGAAGGCCGTTACCCTAATTACAAGGCTACCACAGCCCAAAATTCTGTTACATAATGCATATGAAATTTCCTTGCAGTCCCAATTTATGGGATGTATCATAAAAATATTATAAAACCATATTGATACTCATGCATATATAACAGATGATGAGTAGTAAAATATTTTAAGCCTTGTATATCGAATGGAAGTAAAATTATTTTTGTGCCTTTAATACATTTGGATTTATTCAATTAAAGTTTTGATACTTATTTCTAATACGTCAAAATTTTAATAATTTAATTTTTGCATTTAGAAATCGCAAGTGCAGAAAATATACCGATGAACTATTCAGCAATGAACATTTTATTCATTGAATATAAGGTAATACGTTTGGTAAACATATCAGACAATTTTGTTTAAATTAAAATTAATATAAATTTATTTCAATTCAGTTTCATTTTCTGTTGTTAAATTATTAAATTTTGATAGGAAAATAGTAATTATAATAAAATTATACGTTATTTTTGGGAGAAAATAAGAAACTTTAATTATTTTTGTATTATTTTATTAAAGGTAGATAAGTGTATTTAAATACGCCGACCGATGGATGAGTGTTTATGTCTCCTGACTTCTGAGATGTGGGTTCAAGGTTCGAATCCCTGCTTGGGCATGGATGTTAATTTCCTTCTCTGTTCTTTCTATGTTTCTCGGTCCTTTCTTCTATGATGATGAAGAATGTGGCCCACAATATAAATGGGTTTGTGTTGGAATGGCACGGGCAAACCTACTCGCCTCCGTGACTTAGTTCACTGATGCCCGCGGTGTAACGACAAATGATTAGCAGTTTCTAGCTTTATTGTGGCAAAGGGTTCGTCACCCAAGTCCTCAAACATGGAAAAATGTATAAATACATGAAAATAACTACTATTTATATGCTCTTAAAATACTAAAAACATTTTACATTTATTTAAATTATAATGCTGCAAATGAATTATTGATCATATCTCCACCATATAAAAAAGACATATGCAGAATTGCGTAAATGAGATATAGTAATGTGTGTGAAACATTTTATTTCAAGAAATATGTGAATAGTGTTTTTATTATGTAAAACAGAAATATAGATGAAACGTTAAAAATAGCTGCAGGTATAGGTTTGCTAATATAAAACTAACTACGAATATTTGACTCGTATACATAATACATGCAAATAAATAAAGTTTTCCAATTAACCAAATACTTACATTAACTAATAATGCCATACAAACCATGATTGCAAAAGTCAAAATAGAGTAAAAAAATGTAATTGAAAAAAATGTGTACTGTTATATAAACTTGCTTGTTTAATTGTTTCAATTATAAAATTCACGAATGCTGATTGCATGCAGATCGATTATATGTTTATGAATATTTAACAAAAAATGAAAATTGATTTAAAAGATAATTTGAAAGATAAAGCATTCATAAAAATCAAATATTACTCAGTTAAACTGAATGTAAATATTTTAACGAAATTAATATTTCTTTTTATTTCTCAGTCATATCACTTTCTTTACTCATTTATAAGAAATAGCATACTAATAATTAAATAAATATATTATTAGGAAACTTTTATATTTAATAAAGAAAATGTATTTGACTTTGAAAAAGTTAAGAGAAAAGTTTTCGAATTAATTATATACAATGAGTTATGGAAAGAATCATTTTACTTCATTGATTTCAATATTTTTAATAAAGAGTATTAATTGCTCTACCCAAACGAAATAAGTTCAATCATTCATCGGTAAAAGTAATCGTACAGATTTTCTCTTGCATGAATAAATATATAATATATTAAATCTGTACAATTTAATTAATATCAGAAAATATTGACTTAATTTAATATCCATCTATTTCCAATACAATAAAAATATTAAGGCAAAAAAAAAATTTCTGCATATTCTTTTGCTTTGTTAAAATGACTCAGAATAATGAAAACAAAACATAATAGGAGTAATTTTAAAATTAAAAAAAAATTTTAAATTAAAAGTACAAAACGAAGTGAAAATCTGCAAAATTATTACAAGATTAAACTTTTTATATTTTTGTAAATTGTAATTTCATTTCTGTTAAATTAAAGTTATTCAAAATTACTTTTCCTCACCTTGTAATAAATATGTTCTTCAAACACATGTCGGAATATTTTTTTCAATAAAAATATTACAAAATTTAAGAATTATTTTTTGAAATAAAAGTAAAATATAAATTCCTTACCTATAAAATTTCGATATTTAAAAACAATATAAATTAAACATTTAATGTAGTAGCTTATGTGTTGACATGCAAATTAATATCAAATAATTTAAGTGAGTGCTTTTGATAATCAAATATCTGAAAAAAATTTAGAAACTTGAGAATTTAATTTTAGCTTCATCAATTTTAAAATACATAATTAGCAAATAATAAAACTCCGTTGAACTAGATTTTCTCATCTATACACACATACTTTTAATATTAAAATTAAGTAAACTATTTTAGAGAAATTTTTTATAGTAAATAATTAACCAGATACTTATGAACTATTATTTCCTACTATCACTGATTAATCATTTTAAAGAGTGAATCATATAGTTTAATTTAGATATAAGGTCAAGAAAACAATAGATATTACAAGATTAAGAAAATTTATTTCTACATACTTGAATCATATAGTTTAATTTAGATATAAGGTCAAGAAAACAATAGATATTACTAGATTAAGAAAATTTATTTCTATCACTCTCATCCCTGTTTTTATATAAATTTATTTTATCCATTTTATAATTTCTGCCATATTTAAATTACTAGAATTTGTCTCTTTATGCCCTGTCATTTACAATTTCAGTAAACTTTTGAAATTTATCCTGTTTTTAACTTATATCACAAACAGAAATAATTAATTTTTAAATCATACATTGTGTTCTTTCTCATTGAATATTTTTGTAAAAACAGCTGGTGTCAGATTATCTGTCAGTAATTATCAGAGTCAGAAAATGGCTTATAAAAATAAAAATAAAAAAAATTCTGTAATTTTTTTGAAAATCCTTATAATTGATGCCTTGTTTTCATCCAAAATACATTTAAAAACAATGATTTACATTTTATTTTCTTGTGAAAATACAGGTTTTGAAAAATGATTAAAAAACTGAAATTTTGTTCATTATTTTTAGAAGAATTAAATAAATGTTTTTTGTAGCACGAAGGTAAATTAAATTTATAGAAAACTATATTAAATTTATTATAAATGTAAAATAAATTTATCACTATAGTTTTACAGATAATTTAATTTATTATAAATTCAGATTTATGGTAATAATGAAAAGAATCATGTATTTGAAGTCACCATATTTCATTTTTTATTCAAAATATAAAAAAATAGAATTCCAATTTCTATACTTAAATTTTACAATATAAATGGAACTTTTTCTTAAAACTTTGATATTTTTATATTGTAAATAAAGTTGCAAATAAAAATATACATTTCTGGTTTTAAACTTAGTTATATATTTTAATTTTAAATAAATATTTCAATTTTATTTTATCTTTAACAAATATTGCTTAGGTTTTTGAGCATTAGGTATCAATGCTCATTACAATTATTTTACATGCTTACAACTTAAAACGTCTTAATACCAAAATTTGTGTAATTCTTTAATACACGTAATTATTTTTTAAATGAAAAGCTAAAATAAATGTTTATGTTTTCTTAATATGTTATATTTATATATGAAACGGAAAAATTATGTTCCAAAAAAGTAAATGTTTAAAACAAATAATATATCCTATTAAAGTATAATAAACAATTCTTAATAAATGAACTCTGATTTAGAAAACGAAATACTATTGTATGCAGATGTCTGCTATTGAAATCACGTGTTAGGTTGGTCAACAGACAATCCTTCTCTATTTTGATCTGAATTTCTCATCCAATATTTAATTCCGGTCTTAACAGTAAATTTGCAACGAAAATTCAAACTCTTGAATAATGTATCGTAAACTTCCAACTCCTGACAATTATTCAGCGCTAGGGAAACATTTTACTGTATTTCGATAAGTGCTAGACTTGAAACCCATTAATGAACTCAGGAGACTTAGAATTCAATATTTGGTGAATGCCCTTAGGGAAATTGGCTCAAGTCTTATTAGTTGGTATAAATCTTTGCGCATAATAGTAGAATTATATTGCTTTTTAATTTTATAAATTGAACTATGATAATTAAGTCTATTTAAAATTTAATAATATCATTCAAACAATAAATATCGAAATTAAACTTATGTACGTATGCATATATCGCTTTTTCTTTAAAGTAAATCTTTTGAAGAAATATTTCTAAAAGGTGTTTTCAAACAAAACTATATTATAAATTTAGAAATGATCAGTCAATATTTCATTAAAATTTTAGGCTCTTATTTTAAAAAAGTTTCATTTAAAATTTTCTTTTTTTGTACATAATAAAACGAAATAAATGATATTTTATTTTATATTGATAGACAAGCAGATATTTGAATAAGTTTCCAAATGTTGCGAATATATATTAAAACTTCAAAAAGCAATAAACTCTGATTGCAGTGTACCATTGTGTAGTTCATGAGATAATTTAATCAAAATTTATTTAATTTTTTCATTTTAATTGTTTTTTAAATATTTAGAAATAGGAAACTTGTTTCCTTTTTACAATGATTTTCTTTCAACGTACCTATAATTTTAAGGATTTCTACAATTTTATATTGATCTTAACTAATAAAATCAAAGAACTTAATACCCTTTTTCAGCTTTTAAACAGAGTTATATTTTATTACTAGAACAAAACACATCAAGCAAAGTTAATTTGGATTAACCTAATTGTATTAAATACGTCTGCTTATACTCGTATGTTTAATTAACTTTAATCAACTATTTATATAATAGAAAATGATTTAAAATAAATAGAGTTGGATATTTCAGGATAGTAAATAAGGTTTAGTATTCATTAAAATACTTATATATAGAACTTGAATAGATTTAAGCAATTATCTTTATTTTTTTAATATCAGGAAAATGATTTTATTTTTAATACTATTACTTGAGTATGAAAGCTAAAATATCAGATACATGACTTGAAAAGGAATATAATCATTTTTCAAAAATTGTAAACGATTCTTTAAATTCTAGTTTTGAAGTTTTTAAAGTCCTTTCATAAATGAAGTTTATATTATTTTGTACCCAGCAATATATATGTTCAAACAATTCCTGCACATATAAAAAATAATAGTTTTAACTGCAGTATCTATATATAAAGCGAAATAATTTTTGACTATGTTTTTTGCTAGCATTGAACATTTCTATTTTATAAAAGGAAAATTCTAGGAATCATTAAAGTCACATAACAAGATTCAAATGTTCGAACAAAATAATTCTTAATTTATTCGAGAACTGTTTTTGATTAAATAAAGGGAAACAGATGTTTACATTTACTTGATGAGTGAGTGAAACAATCACTGATTTGAAATATTTTGCATTTTAGGGCTTAAGCAAGTACTCGTCATTATACATGGACAAGGTAATGATACAGTACCAACAAAGCATCTTAACTCTGTTGACTATTTTATGTAAAATCTGTTAAATTATACTATACCTGAAACTACTTAAAACTAAGTATTAACGTACGCAATATAAATTGCGTAATTTCTAAGAAAAGGAATTATTAGTATAATATAAAATTCATAGGCACTATAAAGAAGCTTAAAGTTTTAAAAATACTTTAAACGTAATATGGCTACAAATGTAAATTATACTTTCAATATATATTAACCAAAGGATTTTTGACACTGCTGTACTAAGAAATCAATGACAGACGGAATTTTAAATTTCGTACCTAAATGAGGATTTTAGCACAGTTTCATAAAAATGAATACAACATACATATATAACAATATAATCAAAGCAAAAAGCTTCATTGAACTCACAGTATCATTATACACAATTGTGTAGTCATAAAGAAGAACGAAAAACAAATATTCTTCATTACGGGAAATATCCACTTTTTATTGCAATGCTTGTTCCACACTGTTTCTCTATACTGATCACCAGATTCTCCAACATTTCTTGAGGTAGGCATATATCAGCTTCGTCTTCAGTTGTTGGGTGTTTCTTGGAGGATGTAGTTATGTAGAATGGCATCTGCCTTAACACATCCCACACATTGTTTATGAGATTTAAAACTGGAGACTAAAATGGCTAAGCCCAATTCAAGTGATGTCTTTTATTTCTAGTACTATTGAATAGCAGAAAACTAGTGGGGCCATATGTATTATATAAAAACGAATCCATATATTCATAAAAATGGAAACTGCTCTAGAGGCATCATGGAACACACGCACATTTGAAGGAATCACCACTCTAGAATATTGATCTCCCGTTATAGAGCTTCAGCCGAAAACTTAGTGCTGATTCCGTCTATTCAGAGTAAATTCTATTATAGACGATAACTTCAAGACCACAATAACTATTTCTTTTCATGATGCATCAGAAATTAAGCTGATTTCTGCCCTCCATAAAGAATCTGTCTTCGAGAATCACTTGTGGCACTAAAACGACTGTCATTTGTAAAACAGTCGTGAGGCTCCGTTTATGAGATAAACTGTTATGTTCTCCTTGCATTACTCTACATGGTGGCAATAATGCAGAATTTTCAAATGAATCTATCATTTAGATTAGCCAAAATATGAGCCACGTTTCTTGAAGGCATCTAAACACAAAAAACCATGATACTTGTCAGCCAATGGATGAACAAAATTGCTGAATAATAGATGTTTGCTGACTGGTTACGGGCTCTTTTCATCTGTAGAACTATATATTTTTCATCCATTGCAGTTGTCTTCCTCTGTCGACCACCAGCAACCTTTCTAAAAGTAGTACAGTGATTACAAGCTCTCAAATCTATCCAAGTGTGTGAAATGACTATTTTGTTTTCAGAGTTTTCAGCCTCAATTATCCTGTTAAACCCTTCCTTCAGATTTCCTGTCATTCACCTGCGTGGGATTCGTAGAGTTAATTTCTTCTAGACATAATTCAAGAATGAACTTACTTGCACTCCAAAGAATATTTCAGCTGCATCTCCCTCTTTCAGTTTATTGTAGTCATAAGGTGCACCAATTAACTGCATGTGATAAAATCCTCATCCTCAATTCATAATGTAGAATATAATCAATTCTGATTATTTTAGGTTGAATAATGATGACGTAAATTTGAAAAAAAAATAGATTTACAATTAGCATTAAATATCTCGTTCTTAAGAAGTTGAAGAATATTATAATAACTTATATAGAATGAAATTTACAATATAATTCAACGTAAAATATTTAAATCATTTTGAGCCTTTTGTATTTGATTTTCACTAGATATCTTAAAAATACATTTATTAGATAATATGTTTTATAATATACGTCATAAAATATATTGGAAAAAGCAAAATCATCAAAATTACTAAACGTTTACTGAAATAAAGCCCAGCCTGTCATCTCAGCAATTTATTTCCTTACAATATTTTTTAATTTAATGATAACAAATATTTTAAGATGTTTTTTATCTTCTTGACTAAAAATAAATAAAATAATTTATTTTATTGAATTTTATGCAAAAACTTTTCTTGTGAAGAATAAACTAAATCCATATTTATTTGTTTTTTTTTAACATTTACATTTCTTATAAATTTACTTATTTCGTTATTATTAGACTATTATAAGATTTAGAAAATATCATAACTTTTCAGATTTTTTGCATTTAAACTTATCAGATTTTCACTCTCCCTTACTAACATACCGTTGATAAACTTGATTTACAGACAAAATAATTTTCTAACACATTCTCGAAATGACATGGATTGATCTGGATCTTCTTCAAGCAAAATAGATTTTTCTATACAAATTGAAAACTATTTTCTGGTGTACCATTGCGAAAGTTTTCCTTGTTTTGCTCCCTAAAATATAAAATTCTCTGCTTTGAACTTTCAATATCACCACTGATAAATTTCGTGGAACACGTTTTGCCCTGTCTACAACTGGCACCCATAGTTACACTGTGTCGCCAATATTACGATGGAAATTTAAGATTTCAAATGCTCAACATCATTTTTTGCCAGTGATTCTAAACATTCTTTATAACTAATTATATGGTTTCTTACTTTTTTTGCCTAGTTAAAATGATTGACTTGTTCAAATGCTTCACTTAGTCATTCTTATTTTAAGTCACAAAATTAACTGTTGGTAAACAGTTAGTAAGCTATGAATAATTGGTTTTCTCATTACAAACTTATTTTATTTCTCTGTTATTTTTAGCAGAAAAGCAAACTGTTTCTATTAAAATTTGAAATTCTTCAGTTCTATGATATTTAATAGATTCATTTGAAAAAGAACGTTTTATTATAATTATCTTTTTTAAATGAATGATTATTAATTAATTATTTTATTAGAGAGTAAAATTATTTTTCTAATCAATTTACAATTCTTTAGTTTCTATGTGTGATAAAAACTTTTTTTTATATGAAACAAATATTATAAATAATAGATTTCAACCTACCTCGGAATACTTTAATAACTTTCTTGTAATTTATTATTCTTAAATATCAGGATCTTATTAAAATAAATTTTGTGATAAAATATTTTGCAAGCAGTTATTTCAAATGTTTAAAAATGCTTGAAATAAATAAGAAGCGTATGCTTGCAATTTAAAGGACAATGCATCCATTTTAAATATAAAATATATCTAATCGTACTATCCACCATACTCTCAAATTTAATAACAAAGAGATTTATTAGAAACTTATAGTGGTGAATATAATTGCACAATTTCACACACACTCACAAATAAGCAGATTATTTCAAAATTTCATTTTAAGAAATTAACAGTTAGATTTCTCTCTCTCTCACCACGTAAATTGATTTTAACTCTTTCTTATAATGGGACTATATTCTCGAATTTCTTGAGTTTTTGAACATCATTTTATCTAATTAATTCATCTTAATTCATAAAGGTAGGGCACATCTACCATTTAATACTTTTCCCGAATTCTGTAATTTGATGAATGTTTGAGATTTCATCATTTATCCAGTAATTTGGTTACTTTATTCTGTCAGAAGATGAAGAATATTAAGAATAATGCAGAAAATTACGTTTCAGCAACCTTATTGTTATGTTATTGCAAGGTAATTTTAGAAAATTAAACTTCATTTAGGCAATTTTTAATTAGAATTCTTTTGAATATTCGAGTAAATATGTTTTGGTGTGTTGATCTTTTGGATATTCAATTCCAGATTCTATTGCATTATTTCATATAGTTTTAAATAATTCCTTTTTATTTCACATTTTGTTATTCAGTATTTTTATGATTAATTAAGGTTCTTTCCGAAATGTTGTTAGGAAATTCTACTGAATTCTGAGTCTTGGTTTGTTGTTTATTTTGTCTAGTGGTAAATTTATTTTAGGTAAAGGTGGAGAAGCAAAAAAATGTTTTGTTTTTGTTTTCATCTGTGTGACGAAAAGTACATTCTTTTGGATATTTTGCTTGAAATTATCTCATTGAAGTCAGAATTTGTGTATTCAAAGCAATTAATATATAATAGCAGGATTTAAATGAGAGTTTCGGCAAAGAAAGGTCTCTTATGAGGAGGTGTTTTCGTAATTGTGAATAAATATTATGTAATTTGTGAAAAATAATTTTTGATACTCAAAAGACTCATATATAAATATATATTTTTTTAGCAAATAGAAGATTAAAAAGATTTTTCTCTTCAAGAAGGAAAATGTTCGCGGTTGTAAAATTGCAGGTATTGAAAAAGAATACTCTTTTAGTGATCATGCTTTAGCAGATTGAAAGCAATTATTAACTGAAACTAAGATTTACTCAATTGAGTCATCTTAAGAAAAGATAGGTGATAAATGCAAAATTATTGAAACTGTTGTGTCAAGATTCAGAAAGAGAAAGTATTTCAGAAGACATAAAATAAAAAAAACTTATCGGGTATTTTAGTTGCTTTTAGAGAGATTACTTATGGAGGTGGTACTTTATTAGGTCGAAAGATTTTTAGCAGTGGATGATTGAGATAAAAACAGAATCTTTTTTAAATTGCAGAAAAGTGTATGACGTTATGAGTTACGCTCATTAGGACGTTATGAACACTCAACTGTTAATAAGTGTGTCATTTTTGCTAATTCGGAAAAGGGTTGCCATAAAAATACTATTGAAAGTGCATGCAGACATAATTAAAAATTTTAACTATCCATAATCTTCAAATAGATTTTAAATTTTATTTGGATTTTTTATTTATTTCATAAACTTTGTTAGAATGAAAAACTTGATTCTTTTATCGTTTTTACGTGAATAATTGTAAAAATTAATATGTATGAATTTAAAATTATTATTTAAATTTGTGTCAACATATGCTTTCTTTAATTTGTATTGCATTTTAATTACTCAATGTTATAATAATTTTTTAATTATTAGCTAATTTACTATGTTTTAGAGTTATATTTCTATTTGCAAAATTGATGTTCTTATTTAATTCTTATAATATGTATTTGTTGTTTCAAAATTTGTGTTCGTACATTTTCTTATTTAAAAGTACTAGGCAGTTTAAATCATATTTTATAATTTGTATTTACATTTGTGAAATTGGTATTATGATTTTTTCTGAAAATTTTTGTTGTTATATTTTTGAATTTAATGTTCCAATGTTTATTTAATTTATGTTTACATTTGAGAAATTAATGTTCCTATGTTTACCTTTCTAAAATCTCATTATTTCATAAATATATATGTACGTATCCTATTATTCATCCGTTTTAATTTTATTATTTAGATGTGAAAAATGTTTCAGGGAAAATTTCATTACGTCAAAATTGAATTAATTTAAGCAAAATTTCTTCACCAAGAAAATCAAAATTCGAAAAATGTATCATGTAGTTGCAGTGCCATATATAGAATAATTTTACGAAATATAGCAAATTCATCTCTTTCAGTTCTGTGATGAATTACATTTATATTCAATGTACTTTGAAATTAACGTGCATCTTCAGTAAATAAAAAATGCGAAGCATTAATGGAAAAACCCCAATATTTTTCATTATTCAAATTTTAAAACACAGGAATAGCAGTTACTAGAAGATATTTATTTTATTATCTATGTAAGAGAGACTTTTGGCTGTACATTCACAGCCGCATTTCAAGATTCAAAATTTTTGCAATAAATTGAATCTTTACGAAATTAAAATATCCAATAATGATACTTAAATTAATTTTGAGAATGAAATGATGTATTATTACCCTTTCATTAAAATTCTTTTGCATCATTTTTTAAATTAGTCTCTTATTTTTTCAATATTTTTGTCATATTTTCACGTTTTATATTTGGAAATACAAATAATATGGTTGTAAGATTCGATCCAGATAGATTCTGTATTTACCAATAATTTAATTTTAAATAAATCTGAAAATTATCTAATTAAATCTAATTTTAAGTCACATTATATAAATGAAATATTTCCCTCCTATATATCACCATCTTTAATGAAATAATTTTATTTTATTAGCATACATGCTTTTTCTTCATTTCAGTTTTGATATTTCATTATATATTCCAGAAATTAAAACTGAAAAGAAATTTTTATTCAAAATTCATTTATATAATATAACTTTTTTTTTTAAAAAAAAAAAAGTAATGCCACGCAGATCATGTTTCAAGAAAAAGGTATAAAAACAAATTAATCTTGTTTATGAATTACGACTTTTCCGATTGCATGCATTTAAATATAATGTTAAATATCAAATTATTTATAATATTAGATTTTTTTACAAAATTACATTTATTAAGACATTTTTGAATTTCATGATTTAAATATTTTTAAATCTAAATGCATTTTCTCTGAAATTTATTGAAGATTTAATTATTTTTGTATGAGTTATAGTTATTATCCTACATCTATAATAGTTAACTCACAAAACAAAAAAAAAGTTATGGATTTCATTTTCTACTGCAATATTTTTAAGGATCACTCCTATAAGCACACACATGCGCGCGCGCACACACACACACACACACATATATATATATATATATATATATATATATATATATAAAGATATATATATATATATATATATATATATATATATAGATAGATAGATAGATAGATAGATAGATAGATAGATAGATAGATAGATTCATGAAAATGGATTCATATTGAGAATATTAGTTTGCTGTTAAATTTCTGTGATTTTTAATTCAGTTTAAATCATTAATAATGCAATCACCGTTAACAATTAGCTTTGAAAATGAAGACCAACAGTAGACACTCAATAAAAGACGTTTCAGAATACAGGTCGTTGCAATTCTCAGAAAGAATGCACAAAAGGTAGCCGTTTTTAGCCATAATAATAATAGAGAATGTGTTTGCCATACACTGCCCGACACTGAAAATTAAACACCCAGAAGGAGTGGCCAGAAAACTATGCAAATTTCAGGGTAGAGACTCCTTACCGAGTTACGCAAATGATGGGAAATGTGCAGATTTACAGCTCCCGTAGAATAAGATATAAAGTAAGGAACCGGCAGAGTGGACAAAAGTCACGACGTTATTGCTGATTAGAAAATAATTGCTTAAAGTTTGTTCGTATTGCAAAGAACGCCTGTAATTGCAGAGAATGCCAGGCCATAGTTGATAGTGTCAGTTTACTAGGAGCATGGTGATCAGACTGAGAAGTTCATGTTGGTACTTAAGGCAAATCGCAGCTGACAGCCACCTGAAGGCATCCACAGCTCACCGGCTGTAGGAATATTGGTTAGAACAAGGAATAATGGAACGCTTGCGTGGATTAGTGTGAATCGATGCATCCTAGGGGAGATGGTATCGGCCCCGCAAATCACGTTTACCGAAATTCTGCAGCACGTAAAAGACACCCTGGATGCTCCTATATCAAGCAGAACCATTTGATAGCGATTGGTTGCTAGGGGCCGTGGCTCTAGAGTCCGTTAAGAGGTCTGCCATTGTATCCACAATATAGACCCCAACGTCTGGAATGGTGCAGGATAGAGCGATGTGGACAAGGGAGCGACACAGGATCGTCTTCTCAAATGAGCCACGCTTCTGTTCCTTCAATGATTGTCACCATATGCTAGTGTGTTATTGGAGTGGAACGGATCCAATCTTGCAGCATTATGCATTTATGATCCAATCTTGCAGCATTTATGTACGCCCCACTGCGCGACAACAGGCTTGTTTTGCCGCGTTGTCGTGTGATGGGTAGATAACACTTCCTTACCTTCAGTTATCAATAGGATAACGTGAATCCCTTTGGCAAATTATTGACAGGTAATGGTGAGAATGGACAGGATTCAGGGAATGGAGAAAAATACAGGTCACTTATTGTTTGTTGTTGTCTCTCTCTGTTTGCCGAGCTTCTTCACTTCTGACAACTCCTTCTTGGTGTTGCATTTTCAATGCTGGGCAGTGTTTGAAAAAATGTTTATTAAGGGCATTCTTTTAATATTTAATAAGAATTCCACAATCCTTAAAGCATGATTAATTTTACTTTAAAAAAGAGTGTATATAAGTGAACAAAATTTTCAAACATATAATGAAAAAGAGAATGGTGACATAGATACGTTTTTCCTTTGAGTACAAAACCATACGACATTAGCGAGTAATTTTTTTCCAAAATTCAGCCACAAAAACTTATTAATTCTGAACGATATTATTTTGAATTTTTCTTAAATAATGTAGATATAATTTTAAAATCCAAGGGCCATCTTAAATATTTCAGAGTAATTTTTTGTCATTTATCAACTTATTAAAGTATATTTTTCAGTTTATACATTTGAATTATTCAAAGTAATTTAAGAATTTACACTGGCTTGACGTATAGAGAAATGTTGATTTTATCATAATACCATTATTTAAAAGTTTACAGTTTCCTTGATTCAATAGGATATACCACTGTATCATCTCTGGCAGCTTTTCAAATTGTTCTGTGTGAAATCAGTATTTGCTTCATCATTTAAAAATATATTGAGCAGGGTAATTGCTAAATAGTGTTAATTTAAAATAAACACCCTAAACATAAATGTTTCTTCCTTTTATTGATAAATAATGATTTTAAAGTTTACCAGAAAACATACTGTATATTTTGATTTTTATATTTTGAAAATGGGAGCACTTTCCACTCTCTAAATTTTTTGACAGTAATATGAATATGGAATATGAATATTTTTATTTACATTTGTGCACTGAGTAAATTATTTGATCTTTCTGAGTAACTGAGAATCATTTTTTGCAGGATCATTCAGATATGTATTACATAATCATTTGCATTTAGCATGGTAAAAATTATATCCGCTTTTAATTATATGAACAAACGGCACATATTATACAGGATGACAAATTCTGAGTTTGGTGATTTTTTGGCGGATTACTTATGTATCTGGCAACCTGGATTTTATTACGTCATAGTTATGGAGATATATTAGAATTATGCAGAAAATTCTATTTTGATAACTCTAGTATTTACGTCATAGAGCACATCACAATACATAATCTTGGCAACATTTGTTCATCACCAAAAAATACAGGATTTGGAATAATGGATTATACGGCATCTGCGACAATCGAACTTAAGATATATAACTGATATGTATTTTTTTAAATACCTTTAATAAGTGTAGTTTCATTAGCAAACATTCTTAAGAAAATATATGTATAAGTTAGTATGAAGTTTCAAATACTAATACAAATCAAGGACATTAAAATTGAAAATGATTTTTAACTCATTTTCAAATAATTGGGACTTACAATTGACATCTTAAATTTAAATCCAAATTCTTTCGTGGCAAAAAGTGTATTTTTTATACAAACATGAATCAATTTATATATAAACTAATGAAGAACTCCCAAATTTTACAGTTCTCAGTTTCATTTAAAATTTTTCTTAAAATTTTCAGATTATACACAAATAGTTTAATCCTAAAATATCATATAATTTTACAGAGCTATTTATAATTAATCTTAAGAACTACATTGCTAACAAATTAAAATAGAATTAATGAAATTTATTTTATTTTCTCATTATATATTTTTAATATTTTATGAGATAAATTATTTTTCTATAAAAATGATTTTACTTCGGAAACTGTAGGCATCATAAACAACTGGTAAAATTTTAAATAATTAAGGAGAAATGTGAAAACAATAATGACTCTTTCAAATGCCTTCCGGAAAATGCAAATGAATTAATTTTTGTTTTACAATAAAAGTGCTGCTGAAATGCTCCCACAAGATTATAAATAAAGAAAGAATACTTTGTACCCTGTACTAGTATGCAGAACACGCATTAGTAATTTTCCGTAGGATTCCATGAATTGCTAACTTTATTAAAATCACTCCTTTGGGAATGATTAAAGATTTCAATCTCATATAAATATTTTCTTTGAGAATCTCATTATGTGTAAGACTTTCACTAATTCTGTGAATAAATAGTATTCTCTGTATAATAATTCGATTCTTTGTTAGAAGGAATACCCAATTCGAAGGAATTTCCTTTTCAACTTTGTATTCTAGACCTATATTTGCAAGTAGTTCTCTAAATCTGTATGAACAAAGTAATTAAATTTATTAGAATCGCATAATTTAAAAACATTAAAGGATGTATCCATTTAGTTTAATCTCATTGAATTTAGAGTTAAAAGCACATTTAATATCCTCCAATTCCGCATTAAATGTACATTTTTCAAATAAAATATAATTTAATGAAATATTTAAAATAATTAAAAATATAATTAAAATTTCATAATCTTTACTCAACATTTATTTAAAATACAATTAACAACTGACCTTTATGTGATTATAATAAATTTTTACTGAAAAAGCCATTTCGTCCTTTAACTTTACATTTTTCTACAAACGAATTGATAGTTTAAAAATAAAATTTAACAAATAAATTGATCTTTCTATAAGCACTTCATAAGAAAGACTAATTGATATATTTGGTAAATATATATATAATCTTCCTCAAAACATTATTTATTACGGCAAAAAATGAGAATATTTATTGAAAAATTGTATACAATCTACCAAGGATATGAACTTATTTATAAAATCAAGGGTAGTCATCAAACTCTACTTTTATCATCAGGAAAATACATAAAATTTGCTATTTGTCATTAATAATAAAATAAGGACACCGTTGAATGGGTTTCATAACACTTATTTAACCACATTGTCATAGGCATTCATCTACAAAATCAAAAACTCTTAATAGCTGACCGAACTCAGTCACCTAAAATCGTTCTTCTATTAGTACTTAATATTTTATTCATTCTCTCTTACATTATAGTTTATTCATTCAAAAATTATCAGTACTCTTTGTGTTAACAACACTTATATGGATATAAAAAAATTGCTTTGTCTCTCAATAATAATATTTTTCAATTTTTATGCTTTTTCCATTGAAGAATAGAGAAAAAGTATTTGTGCTTTTATACATGTATTTTTATGTCCAGAAAAGAAAAAATAATTTTGAGGCTGTAAGTTTATCTCGAAAATCGGTGACTTCTAGAATCGAAGTCATCAATAAAAATTTGACATCAAAATGAGAGTAAAATATTGGACAGTTTAAATTTTGCTCTATTGCTATGGATTAAAACATTGATGTAAATGTTACTGCTCAAATAGTATTGTTTATAGGTGGTGTTATGTGAACTTTGAAATCACCGATGAACTGGCGTGCATGCATTCAATAAAAGGAAATACAACGGGATTTATAATTGGGTGAATTCGGGGAAGGACTTTTAAATTTGAGAGTGCCTATAACAAATATATGTAATATTACAACCGATGGAGCATCAAATATGACAGGAAAAATCTGAATTTCTTGGACTCTTTAATCCAAACTATCCAGGAAACATTGTTGTTTTTTACATTGTGTATTACAACAAGATGCTATGTGTATTCAACATTGAATATGAAACCTGTGCTTGATGCAGTCGTGATGCTT
Source organism: Latrodectus hesperus (assembly GCA_037975125.1). Classification (NCBI taxonomy): domain Eukaryota; kingdom Metazoa; phylum Arthropoda; class Arachnida; order Araneae; family Theridiidae; genus Latrodectus; species Latrodectus hesperus. The sequence goes on from JAJQOW010000014.1 coordinate 4,444,264, forward strand.
GTAAATATTATTAGAACTCGTGAGCTTAACCGCTGGTAATTTAGAGATTTTTTTCAGTCCCTGCAATCCGAGTACTCTGATGTACTGTATTACACAAAAGTAAGGTGGCTTAGTGCAGGATGTGTTTTTGAGCGAGTTTGGCAGTTGAATGTAACGTTCTTCCATGACAATCAGTGTTCTGCGGAGAGAAAAGTGTTAGAAAATACAGAATGGTTTTTGTACTTCGTAATTTTCACAAATTTGCTTCGTCATATGAGCAACTTGAATATCAAGGATACAAGGGAAAAATTAATGTATGTATAAGTAAATATTTGTAAATTGTGTAAAATGTATATTTATAAATTATGTGATATGTAAAATGTATTTTCCCTTTAATAGCCGTTTTTAATCCTTACAATGATATTATACAATATCAAATAAAGTATAATCACATTCAGACAATTTGCATTCATGGTGGCCCGATTGAGAAAGGCGTTGCTTTCGCAAACCGAAGCAATCGAAGCTCTATACGCACCCAATCGAAGACCAGCCATGTTCGCTAATAGTGGATGGGTCACGTAAAATATACTGTGGTTTCAATGTTTCTAAATATAATAATATTTCTCAAGCATGACAGTCAACACCTGCACTCACGGAATTCTCCCACTTATCTTTACTTTTAAGCTGATCCATTCCATTTCGGGCAAGGTATTCTTACTGGTCACCTCTCTACATAAGACTATAATTTTTACCTTTAAGCCAAAATATGAAAATTATTAGTTGACAGGCTTTCTAAATGAAAGTGATTCGTGTAAATAATTAATCTATCTTCACTGTCATACTCATTTATTTATTCTTATTCCACGTGAACAATTTGTACAATATTCAATCATTAATGCAATTTAAATATTTAACTTTATTCATTAAAATTATACTCCCACGTCTTCTCATATTTACAATATCAATCCCTTATTCATGAAAAAGCAACCTATTCATATTTATTAAACCCCAAAATTAGATTTGTACTAATTCTGTGAGAGACGGTTTTTTAAAACTTGCTGCTTTACTTATGCTTAATAAGCCTATCCAATCAATTCCATGAATATATAAACTTAAAATATTGACCCACGTTTATCCTCAATCATTCCCTTCAGCATGAATTGATAAACATTGATCTGACATTATTATCACTCTTATTCATGGAATTAATATATACAACAAAATATTATTTTTACTTTAGGAGTATTTTTTATACATTCAGAGAAACAAGTAAGTACTTTTACTTGATAATAATTTCCTTCACAAAACCGCCTACTCATATCTCCACCTAAAATCAGTCATATATGAATATAAAGTCATTCGAATAGTAAACTATTTTTTTACTATATGTTGTCATATCTTCTGAGCTACAATTCTCAATCAATTACTGGAAGCATTTTTCATAAAACCTATGATAAAATCCCACGGATTTGAATTCATTTACGCTACTGAAAACAATGATGGAATTCATTGAATTATAAACATTTTGTTTTGTTTGTAAACGCTTAACAAGAAATAAATTCACATTATTATTCTCAAAAAATATTCAAAAATAGACTTATCAATGAAAACATTTTCAAAAATTTCTCAGGGAATATGTTCCAGTGTTCATAAAAAAATATAAGCATGAGATATTCGAAAAAAAATTACGAATTTGCAATTCTATTATATATTTATATATATATATATATATATATATATATATATATATATATATATATATATATATACACACACTTGTCAACATTTATTTTTAACTTTCTCTAATTGCGATTTAAAGTGAATCCTTTTGCGAATTGATTTATCCGAGAAAACAGAAACCATGTTAAAATATACCTTTATTCTGTTGGCTAATATCCGTCGGTAACTCGGTTAGATAATAAGCTTAATATCTGTCAGTGAGAAGATTCTTGGCTTTGGTTGTTAATTAATGGAATTTTGCAGTATTCAAAATGGATTAGACTGTCCAATTAAATTTGGATTAATTCCTCCAACCAAAGAGTTGCATTATTCTATAACGTTCTGATTTCTTTTAAGGTGTTGAAATTCAAAAAGTAAAATATGAATGTACAATAATTATATCCATAAAAAGAAAGTAATTATTGATATAAACTAATTTAAGCGTTTACGGTAATAAGAGAAATAATAAGTTTACGGTAATAATTTTACGGTAATTAGAGATAGGTAATAAGAGAATTGATTAACATTTGGGAAATATTAAGAAGCGTAATGTGTAAATGAAGATAAATAAGGAAAAAAGTCAAAGCTCACTATTAAATTCAAAATTTTAATAATGTTTTGGCCTTTAAATGCTTTTAGTTGGAACTGATATTTTGTTTATTTTTTTTCACAAATTAATATCAAATATTGTGCCAATATATCTATCTATCTATCTATCTATCTATGTATATATATATATATATATATATATATATATATATATATATATATATATATATATATATATATATATATATATATATATATATATATATATATATATATATATATATATATATATATATATATATATATATATATATATATATATATATATATATATATATATATATATATATATATATATATATATATACATTAAAGATTCCATCTAAAACTTACTGATAGACAACTATGAGGGAATATGTGGGTACTTTGTATATAAATTTAAAAAACTCAGACAATTAATTTACAAAATAAAGATAAAATGGTATTAAAATAGATAGATCATTTAACAATGCACAGATGATTTACATAAAATTTATTGCATATGATAGCATGTTATTTTTAACAGAGTAATTTGCAGTGATGAAATGTATAAAATACACTGCCTACCAGAGTTACCTGATTCTTATGAAAGTAATTTTAGCATTAAGATATAGAAAATTACTCTAAATCAGTATAATTCACATTGATCGAGATTTAATTTAGTCATTCGAAGCAGCGTGTATGATCTTAACTTCCATCTTAACAAAGGATACGTCATTTATATCTGAGAGAATCAAGTCCACAATATTGAATGAAAGAATAGGGTATGTACAAGAAAATAACAACTGCAGAATAATTTATAATTCTTTCTAGTTTAGAAATAAATATTATTTATGCTTAGCTTTAACTGATTGGACTGAAATTCATAGTACAGAATCGTAATTCTATTTTATAGGACTTAAAGATTCATGTAATGTTTATCAAGAACAACTATCATTAGATTTCAAATATGCATTAACATTATATTTGTATTTCTTATAATGTTATGATCTGACGTGTAATGTCGACTTTTAAATAATAGATTATTATTCTAAAATTACAGTGAATATAAGTTTGCGTGGTATAAAAAATTATGTGTGGTATATAAATTTGCTTAATACAGATCATTTATATAGTAATATTTACTTATTACTTTATCAAAATTAACAATCAATAGTAAACGATTCTTAAGAAACTTTAAATAAAAGATTTTTCTCATATACCTATTCGTATATATTTAATTTCAAATGATAAAGATAAATATTTTACTTCTATTATGAATACTGAAAGAAAACTAGCTGTTTTCTAGTAACATAAAAATTTCTAAACATGTCATAAATTTTAAGGTAAAGATTATATTGAATTAAATATTTTGAATTTTAGATATATATTTAATAGTTTTTTTAAAGTTCTGATACATAATTAATATAAAAACATATTAGGTGGTCTCTCTTATTTGTGAAAAATAATATCTGGTCAACTTATAATAGGTTGTGAATTACAAAATAATGTGCATTAAATTTTAATTGGGAAGAAATCAATGAAAACAACATCTAGATCAATTCTATGTAATATATATATATATATATATATATATATATATATATATATATATATATATATATATATATATATATATATATATATATATATATATATATATATATATATATATATATATATATATATATATATATATATATATATATATATATATATATATTGCAGCGCACTCAGTATGGGTAGACTGAAAAATAGGTAGGCAAGGGTCGTAATGGAATCAGACGCACGTAATTCAATATTGTTGACTAAATATTTATTTACAAATTTACAGGATAATTTACCAGAACTGTCACAAATTTTAGGCAACAGGAAAATTGATGAATTTCTCACTTTCTGGAACGTTCGCGGCACATTATGTTGGGTGTCAGTCTATGTGATCTCGAACTAAAAGCTCTTCATTCTCTTCTTTCCGTCACGAGTCTTGTTCACTCCTGGAACTTTTTGAGAAAAAAATCAGGAACAGCACACGTAGGTGGAAGATTTTTTTCTGCCCTTGGATCTTGGGTCTGGTGTGCTCACAGAGTTTACTCCTTCATCTGTTTAGTTACATATAGGAATGCTTGGCTTTTCTGTCTTGGTTCGCAAAATCTTGGTTTCAAGGTTTTAGAAAACTGTTATGTTGTCCAATAAGCATTAAGCAATTTGTGGAGGAAGTGGTTTGTAATAGCAAAGATTTCACATGTTAAATTCATAGTTGTATAGGAAATGAAATAAATGCTTTTTTGGGTTATAATATCATGCTAGAGATAGAAAAAAGAGTCTATATACACTGTATACATTGACAATCTATCCATTTGCACTTAGAAAATGCTTTGGTTTGGGTCTATATTTGACTCTCTTACACTCTTGTCCATAAATTAAGGATAATGCTAATTCAGGCAAAGAAAGAGACAGAAGAAAATCAAATAAGACTTATTTGTAGTCTATTAATTAAATAAAAATTAAAGAGCAAAAAAGGTGCTATATGTTTGACATTATTAATTAAAATTATGATTTTTACTCCCTGGAGCAAATTTAAAAAAAACCTATTTAAAAAATCAATATAAAATGGCTGGTATGATGGTTAATACATAGTATGCCCCCTAGACGATGCAAAACAGGATGAATAAGCCCTAAGCATTCTGAGTATTAAATTATTGAACTGATCTTGGGGAATATTACACAACTCATCAAGCAATGTTTTCTGAAGTTCCGGTACAGATGTGGGAGGGGTTGACGGGCCACAATTTGTAAACCAAGCATGTCTCCCACATGATCTATTGGATTCAAGTCCTCTGTGTATGCTGGCTAGTCCGTACAGGTGATATCTTCCGATTGAACGTATTCTTATACAATATTTGCATGGAGAGGACGGGTGTTGTCATCCATAAACAGAAATTTACATCCATGGCACCGCCAAACAAACGTACATGTTGTTCCAGACTGACATCCCGATATATGTAGCCTGTCATGGTTACATTCTGAATATGCAGATTAGTTCTGGATCTCAGAATATTTCCTCCCCAAACAAGCAATCCTGCACCACCATAATGTTGTCGTTTAATGGTGATCTCTTGGTGGTGACGGGTAGCTGGCCTTCACCATATGAAAGTGCGGCGAGAATCAGACTGAAAGCTCGTCATAAAACACTACACCAGACCACTGTTAAGGTGTCCACAATGAATGATTTTTACTCCAGACTAACCACAGGCGACAGTGAGTTGCGGTAAATGGAACACATCTGACAGGCCTATGAGCATATGCCAATGCGCCCTAAGCGTCTGTAAACAGTCTGCCTTGAAACTGTCGTACCGGTAGCTAAAGAGAGCTGACGGAACAGGTTTGATGCTGTGCTCCATCTGTTTCCTTTGGCAGTAACTACCAAATTCTTGTCCTCATTCGGCGTTGTAACTCGTGGGTGACCTGTGAGTTAACGTCTATTCACAATACCATCATCTCGGTACCATTGCCAAATCCTGGAGATGACACTCTGGACGATTCGAAATTCCTCGGATACTTCCAGCTGGGTGCATCCCCATTCCGGATGGCCAATAATTCTACCACGTAAAACATCATTCAAATGTTTCCTTTGTGTCATAACTATGTGGTTATTGCACTGAAAAGCTTTTAAAGTGCTTGTGAACAATTTTACTTTATTTCAACCATTCCTTTTTTAACCCTCTCTTACACTCTCGTCATTGTAACGTACTTTCAGCGCCATCTGGTGGTTCCTTGTAATTTGCATATTATTCTTCAAGATATGCGTGATAATTCTACATGTGAAGTTTTTATTTTAGTCTTCAATTTTAGTGTAATTATGAATTATTCTTAATTTATGAACATGAGTATACATATTCATGATTGAAAACCTTTTTGAAATTTACTGCTTCAATTTTTTTTTCAAAAGTGTTTGTTTAATTTATTTAAATGCCCTTAATTACCATCTATATTTAGAACCTTGGCAATTTTTTTATTCTTAATATAATATTTCGTTTGTAATACATCTGAGTATTTTTTTATTGGAAAAAATTTGCAATTTTTGTTGATCTGCTTTATTAATATTGTTTCATACTGGGGATGCATAGGTTATCATAGATCTTATCATTGAGATGTAGAGAAGGTGTTTTAATTTTAATGAGATCTTTGATTGTTTTCCTATAACTGCTTTAATGCTATCATATACATGAGTGACTTTGGTGATAACTTTATAAATGTGTTTAGTCCATATCAATTTATTATTCATGATTAATCCCAGACACTTGGGTATATTTACTTGCGATATTTAGTTATCGAACAAGAATAATTTGTTATTATTTCTATGCTAGATTTTACTTTTCTTTCTTTTTTTAAAAATATTAGCTGTGATTTTTCTGCGTTGATTGCAACACTCCAATTAAAGCACCATTTTTTCCAGCCCCTCCTTGGGCCTACTATTAATATACAAGCTTTCCCTCAACATATGGTCTCCAGTAATCGTCAGATCTATCATCTAAGGTCTACTCTACACATTTTTTCGGCCACTGCATCAATTCGAATCAGAAAGAATGAAGAGGCGATGCATTTTTCGAATGTACCTGGACCACTCACCAGATGATTCCAACTTAATTTAAGGGATTATATTTGTCATGAAGGACTTAAAGACTCTTCACGAGTTCTGTTTGTAGTTCTCACATAATCCTCCTATCAGAACTAACTGACTGTCTTTGTTACTGCGTAGTTCCTGGGATTCTAACAGGGAAAAATATCTCTATCACAGCTGAAAAGGATGTTAAATTCCAATGAAAGTCTAGAATTAACTTCGAGGTTTGCAAGCAAGAAAGAATTTTAATATATATATATATATATATATATATATATATATATATATATATATATATATGTATGTATATGGAAGGTTATATAAATGAACAAAATAATTTACAGATTTAGGGAGAAGAATTGCTTGTTTGAAATTAAGCATGCATACGTTTATTGTACAAATAATATAATTTCCAAAATTTCAATCGCATAAGGCTAATTTAAGAAAAACACAATATTTATTAAAATACGTTATTGGTTGATTAATCCTCACAGCTCTGATTGTTTCTATGCGTATTGAAATTAAAAAATTAAGGTTAATAATGTCATCTTGAAATACATTCTACTTGGTATTAGTAAATTAATATTCCTTATCTGAGTCTTTTTGTGTTGTGTTTGAGTCAGGTTTCTAAGCACATAATTAGATATCTACAAATAAATTATGATGGCCTTACTGATTAAGGGAATATAATAACATATCTGTGGTAAATCATATAGTTAAAGTCATAATTAACTTAATTTCACAACAGGGTCATATAATATATATTAGAGTTTGATTAAATATTTGTTTTAACAACGTAAAATGTTCTCGATATTGGTAAGCGGATGTTACTAAATTAATTTAACAATTTTTTTATTTCAATCACTTTATGTGATGAAAAAAATGAAACTTTACAATTAATTTATTGCAAAAAAATTCAAATATTGTGGATTAAATATTAATAAATATTAACAAAAAATAAGAAATAGAATTGTCTGTTATTTTTATAACTTGAAAATTTAAATGCTGAAATGAGTGTAAACGTAAATTCAATTAATAAATTATTCTTAAAACGTAATGTATTATGCGATTGATGCTGTGTTAGACTAATTTACATTTTCTAATATCAGAAATCAAATTTAGGAGACAAAATGCCTCAGCTGCATGCAGATCTATCTATGGTTAAAATTACCTATGAATCAAGTCAACAGACAATCCATTCCCTTTGTAATCTAAACTAGTCATGCAGTATTAAAATCAGCCCTTAACAGTAAATGTGTGATGAAAACTCTAACTACTGAATAATTCATCAAACATTTCCAGCTTTTAGCAATTATTCAGTACTAAGGAAACAGTTTACAGTATTTCGATAAGTGTTGGACTAGGAACCTATTTATGAACTGAGTGCGCAGAATTCAATATTTAAAGAGAGGGATAGAGGTGCTCATATCCTGTGGGATGCAATGGAATTTCTTGTATATGTTTGTCATAACTTGCAATTTCATTCGAATAATTGAAGCTAAAATGATTCATTTTCCTTAATTTAATATTTAATTTTATCTTGTTTTATAATATATAACTAAATACAATATATAAGCAAATATCTGTACCGAGATATTGTTTTAAATAATGTAATGATGTGATCTTAAGAGCATGTTTTAAAATCACAAGTAGCTTTTCTGGTTCTAAATGCGATGATGAATACGAAATAACAAGCTGTCTTGTGAATATATATATATTTTCAAGACAATAATAACAGAAACATAAATTTTTATATTGCTAAATAAATTTATTTAATTATGTGAAATTCTTTTTAATCACGATACATACTGCTTTTAATAAATAACTTGATGAAATTCTAAAAATAAACAAATAATTCGTGGTAAGTCAATGAGAACATTTCTGGAGATAAGTTTGTGTGTCTTTGATTTTTAAATGCGTCAGAGTACTCTTTTTGAAAATGTTTTTTTAATTATCATGATCATAATTTATCTAGAAAATAAGCAATTTTATTCAGAGGATTAAGTAATGTGTTAGACTTTATGTGCTTTTCGAGTTATGCAGTTCTAACTCATCCTTAAAAATAACAAAAAATAAAATTCACAACGGAAAAAATTCAAAAAAAAGAATTTTTCTGTATAAGCTGCAAGCTTTTAATTGAATATGTCTTCTACATATAAAGTGACTTCCTATTTTCAATGAAAGCTAGTTGCAAAATGTTTTCATCAAAGAAGGATACAAAGAAAAATGCTTCTTTACATTCATTTTAATTCTTATCTGCGTTGCATATAAATTTTATTCAACAAATCTTTCCCAGTGTGGATAATGTCTCTCTATACTTATAAGCATTTTAGTAGAATTTTAAATTTGTCTTTATTCTTTCATTTTTATCCCTATCTTAATGTTTTTTTTTCTTCCCATATTCAAAAATAAATTTCGTATTTGTGTCAGATGTTTCACACACACCCATACATACTGTCTAATTTTGAATGGAATTTAAATTATTTCAAAAAGAAAAGCATTTAATGTAATGAATATAAGATAACAGAAAAACTTCAGTTTAAACTAATAATTTGAGGAAATTGGCTTGATTTTGTTGCTAGTCTAGAACCAAATTTATTAATGAGCTTTTTAATAACTTTTTATAACATTTTTAATAATATCTTTTTTAATAACTTTTTATTGTACAAATAATATAATTGCCAAAATTTCAATCGCATAAGACTAATTTAAGATAAACATAATATTTATTAAAATAAGTTATTGGTGGAACTAATCCTCACAGCTCTGATTGTTTCTATGCGTCATGAAAGTAAAAAATTAAGGTTAATAATGTCATCTTGAAATACATTCTACTTGGCATTAGCAAATTAATGTTGCTTATCTGAGACTTTTTGTATAAGCTGTATACGTTTTTTTACATTTTCCTTTCCTTTGGTTTCTTTTCACTGTTACAACAGCAAATTACTAACAGTGTACCAACTTTTCGATAAGTATTCTCAGACTAACAAACAAGCGAGTTTATATTTTCACTTTACGAAGTCCTAGTTTATGTTTTTCACAATTAAAATAAAAAGATGATAATTATTAGATGAAGGAAAAATTAGATGAGAGAACTTAGTAGCACTATTTATTTTTCTAATTGTTCTTATTATGATAAAATACTTACTTCAACAAGTAATAATTTAGAAATGTGCATCATCAAATATAACAAAGTAAAAATTAGAAGAGAAATTGATCAATGAAAGTAAACAGGTTATTTCAAATCTACTAACTCGAATAGCGCTCAAAAATTAAAGCAATAGCCATTTTTTTGCAACAATCTTTGAGTGTGGAAGAATTATTAAAAGAGTGTAAATATCATTATTAATTGAAATTTTAAGAAATATTTATGGTGCATTTTTTTCAAATTATTTTATTTAATTTTACTCGGTAAATTATCTTTCTTTTTGTGATTTTAAGTAGTTCAACCAAAATAAAACCAAATTTATATATTTGTTTTTTAATAGAGTATTAATTGCATCAACATGATTTTAAATTAAACGATATGATATCGCTACAAAATACACAATAAAATATTTTATATCTCTTCTTTTTTTTTAATTGAGTAAAACAATAAAGCAAATTTCCCAGAGTGAAAGTAAAAATATCTTGAAAAAGTTAAAATAATTTGCATTAACAGATAAATCAACAGTCAGAAATTTTATCTTTAAAAGCAGAAATTCGTGCAATTGCTAAAATTAAATTTATAATTTGCCTCAGAAAAAATTTTTATCAAACATGTTTTTGTCAGATTATAGTAAATTAAGTACGCGAATTAAATAAAAAGAGTCTTGAATAGTGTACATTTTTGCCTACAATGGAGATTCACCCTATGATCTCCCCATTTTAAGTTGTGGCAGTGGTAAACTTTATTTTGCGCTATATCATATATATATATATATATATATATATATATATATATATATATATATATATATATATATATATATATATTACATCGTATAAAAAAGAAACGAATAAAGAAACTTTAATTTTACCGGCGATATATGTAGAAAAAAATAAATACATAGTTCATGAACAAAATATAAATAAATAAAAATTTGTGATATTTGCTTAAAAATAGCTTTAATAAAAGTTATGTCTTCCGTTGATTGAAATTTTTGATGCACACCTACATCTTGAAATTGAAGCATGAAATGAATGAAGTCATCAAAGAGACACACACATTAAGGAATTCGAAAGATATCTTTCTCACTTTTGTAGAAGAAAGATTACCAAATGCAGATTTAATCCAGAAAGTGATAAGTAAAATTTTTCTTCGTAAAATATTTCAGTCACTTCATCTTTGCAAACTGTGATGACTAATTCATCCGTTGATCCAGTAATTAAGTGAATGCTGGTCACGACGTATCTTGGCATTATCTTTCATCGGAGTAAAGTCACCCATAATTGCTAGATTATAATGAAATTTAAAATTTTAACATATCCCCAAGGCTAAAACTTTAAATTTCATTACAAGGATGTGAATTTGAAATGAAACGTGTAATGATGAAATAAAGAATGTCAAAGATATGTATTAAGTTTATTTCAAGTAAAATACCATCAACTAAAATTTATTCACTCAAACAGGTCTCAAACACCCATCAAAAGTATTCTGGGATTAAAAACAACCGCAACAGGTCTGAGTCATCTTCATCGCGATTGGGAGGAAGTCATCATCCTCCAAATTGAAAAAAAGAACATATAAAACTTGTGGAGAGTTACTGCTCAAATTTTTGACATATTTCCTTTGCAAACTTATGGATAGATTTATCCACAACAGATTGAATCTTTATTTTTCCTCTAATGGCCTGATCCCTAAAGAACAACATGTTCTTAGAAATGTCATATTTTCCAGGACTTATATTTTCGTCATAGGGGTGGGGACTTTCAAACCTCAAAGCCAATTTACCCCTCTACTGCTGTCCTTGATAAAAAGAATATTTCATAGAGTTTGGAACCAGAAATCGATGACTGAATTTCATGAAGTTTTTGGTATAATAGGAAGAGCTCTATCTTGGATTTCTGATTTTTTACAGAATAGATCCATAAGAGTAAGTACTGTGTTTGACGCTATTGTACTTAGGCATGGTCAAACTTAGAGCTTAAAGTTCAAACTTAGTTTTTAAGCTCTCTTCTATACTCTTTTATATAGCAGTTCTCAATGAATGGATCTATTATTGCTGTGAGTTGGTACTCTTTGCTTATGATACCATCCTTTGAATTTCTGAATCTCATAAAGGAAAAAAATTAAACCTAACCTCAAAGTTGGTCTTGTTGAAACACATAATTTTGCTGAACTGCATAAGCTGTCTTTTTACAATTCAAAGAGTTTTCCGCATTCCAAAAGATTGAATTAAATGCATTTTAGACAGTCCTTCCTGAATACACTTGGTATTTTGTAAAATGACCTCGTTATTGTCACCAGCTCAATATTTCGAGGAAAATACAAACATCACTCCCACGCTTTTCTAATGCCCACTTCAAACTCCTTACATGTCTATCAGGACAGAAGAATTTTCCAAAGTGGTATAATTGCAGGTCTGAACATGTATTTCCTAACCAAATTCTCAGCTCCTTGTGTTTCACGGGTCCCGAGATTTTAAAGAACGTATTCTAGTTTTCAGATGTTTTAGAAATTTTTGGTTTTATTGAGATAAAGAAGCAACGCTACACTTTCTGGGTTTAGAAACAATAACAAGAACTATCAAATATTAATTTAATTCATATCTTCGCATCATAGCTTATTGATGTGTTCTCTATAAACAAAACACAAATTACAAATGTACAAACATACAAATCCACATGATGAAGTTGGTTCTGATTAGTTTCAATTTATCTACTACTAATTTCTGAAAACTGACTATTGACTGTTGTTTTCCTAAAATAGCGTTCATAGATTAGTCAGTTTTATAATTAATGAATGAGTAAATTTAATCATTATTGCATATTTTAGCATAAAATAAAATTGTTTAACTGTCTGAGATTCATTTTTGTATTCCCTTTCTTTGATACTATCTTTCCACGAGATATTTATGTGAAAACTTTTATTCACTTGCCTAGCACAATTCACTAGTTTTGTGTGGTTTCAAAATAATATACTTAACTGTAAAATTGAATTTTAACTATAAAAATATTGAATTTTATATTTTAAAGTCAAAAAAGTAGTTGCGATATGATTCAAATTTTTCAGATGGCAAAATTTTTATTAATATAAAAAAATTGTGAAAAATCTTATTTATTAAGATATTTAAATTGTTAACTCAAACATTGTCCTTTTGATCAAGAATTAATTTTTTTTATGATTTTTAAATTATAAGGACTAATTTTATTAAAGCACCCACAATTCATTCCCTATATATTTTTCTAGTTGCTCGGTTTTAAGTACAAATAATTATATTATGCGAATCGAATATAACTGAGAATGTTGCATTTTTCAACGATTCAGTTAGTAAATTTCTTATGTTGTGAAACCTTTTTTTGCATATTTTGTTAGATATTTCAGATAACAAAAAGGATGTAAATAATTATTCATACTATGTATTTATTTTAAATTATAATAAAGTAATAATTAATTTAAAATATAGAACTTTAAGCCAAAATTCACCATATATAACTATATTTACATATTTTTTATTAAAATCAGACATGAAATATCAAATTTTAATGAAGTAAGTCCTTGAAGATAAGGCGTAAGAAATTTTGATAAAATGGTATGTATAATAATATTCAAATTACATTGTATAATAATATTCAAATTACATTCATATTATATTTTACTTGATTATTAAATCTTGATTTATTTATTCGCATAGTAAGTATATAAATTACGTTATCTTCTTTATTAAATATGAAGAATGTGGGTACTAAAATTATGTAAGAGATGAATGCATAAATAATGTTGATTGTATGAAATGAATCCTTAACAATGTTTTTTAATATTAGGATTTTTTAATTAGATGAAAACATTAGTTAAAAATTTATTTTATTTACTCAGATCATTTTATTTGTAAATTCTCTCAAAAATTGTAGATCGAAATATTTAAATTAAGAAATTTATATATGAGAGACTCATTAATAGAGAAAGAGTTTAAAATAATTCCTGAGCAAAAAATATTGTATGCCCGTCACGTGCTCAATAGTGTGCTCAGTAAAAGATAAATATTTTTGAACAAATCAAATCTTCTCAGGAATAATATTTTTTGTGCGATAAAAAAAATAAAATTTCAATGTTTTAACTTAATTATTGAGAAATATTAACGCATCGCTGAAATTTGAAAGCAATAATTTAATTTTTAAATCCGTAATAGAGTGGAGCAGTTATATGACCAATAAGTTCGTAAATTGTATTCATATCCTGATAAAATATTGATAGTTAAAAATATCTAACTTTTTTGGCTAAGTTTAAAACAAGGTAAATGCTTAATTTTCAGTAGGTACTAAGCAATACATATATAGGTAATAGAATTTTAATAGAATTTGAATTAAAATTTAAAATGATAACAATTTTGAAGATTTCATTATCTTATATTCTAAAATGTAAAATAATTATATTATTGTGATAAATTGCTAAGGCATTTTTTAACAATGCCGTTTCAATTAGAAATTGTAATCCTATGCCTTCATTTATACATCTAAATTATTACATAAATTATGACAAATGAAACTAAATTGTGCAGAGAAATTATGTGTATGACACAACGTACTTATTGCTTTGATTATATTATAGAAATTGACAAAATCATTTTTCATTGTTGATTACGTCAAATGTCTTTCATCAAATTTCAATAGCAATATTTGAAATATAAATGTATTAATCAGACATGCTCCTAATTTGAATAACCGCCAACAAGCGATTTAAATTTTTAAGGCAAACTAGCATTATTTAAAGTTTCTCAATTTATTACTAACAATATCTTATTACTGTAATCAATTTTCAAAAAGAAAAACGTAAGGAAGTTTTTTCCAATAAATTACATCTTCGTATCACATTATTTTCAATTTTCTTTATTTGGGAAATAATCAAAAAATTTTATTCTTGTTATAAGTGTTATAAAAATTAATTTAATCTCATGTGCCTTATTTTAAATTGATGTACATTTACTGATTTAAGTGATTTTTAATTTTAAAATATTTAGGAAATTGAATATAGAGATTTTAATCTATATTGTGTTTACAAAGTTAATATAATACATTCCAAACGTGTTAAGATAGGTTTATTCCTTGAATGTGAGACTTCAAAAATTCAACTTAAGAAACATTTTATTATTTTATTTCAATGTCGTTATTTTCCTTCCAAAGTATAAAGTGTAAAAATAAACAGATCCAACTCAGATTTTTATATTGTAAATATCTTAATTATTTTTTCCAACGGTGGACACTTGGGTGACGAACCCTATGCCACAACAAGACCAGAAACTGATACTCATTTGTCGTTATCCAGCGGGCACCTGTGAACCAAGTCACGGAGGAGAGTAACGTTGCCCACGCCATACCACCACAAGCCCATTTATGGGGTGGGCCATATTCATATATCAACACGGAGGAAAGGACAGAGAAACGCAGAGAGAACAGAGAAAGAAAATAACATCTATGCCCGAATCGAGATTCGAACCCGGAACCCACAGCTCAGGAGTCAGCAATGCTAACCATCAATGCCGTTATTGATTAAGTAAATAACCTCCAGTTGGAACTTCTTATTATTTTCTGTCATTTTTCAAGAGAATATATTAAGTTCATCAAACAAATGTGTGTTCTTTTATTAAAATAAAAATATATTCCATTACTTTTAATTTCATGAAATAACAAACTTTTTTCTTCATCCATTAATGTTTCATGAAGTAGGGAAAATCTAGTTGTCATGTGTAAATCTCTATACAGAAAACACCATATAAACAAGAAAGAAATTTTACTCATACTACGCATGTGCAGTAAGTAGATAGATTGACTCTCTATGCCTGGTTAAAGGTATATTAATGTTCACCATATAAATTTTGGGGCTATGGTGGCCTGGTTGGTTAAGGTAATGTTCTTATTCTTTGAAGTTAATGAGTTTGCATCCCATTTTAACTGAAGATCCATCATGTTCGCTAGAGTAGGCTGGCATACGTTAAATATGTTTTGACCACAATGCCTTCCAGGTGAAATGATATCTCTTGAAATGAGAGGCCAAATATTGTGGTTCTTCTACTTAGTCCCTGCTTCAACATCATGAAGACTTCACTCGGTTACTTCTATTTAACTGGTAGAGTCTAACTCAGGGCAAGGTGCAAGAAAGCACGCAACAGTAAATAATTACATTCCAGGAGGACTTTTTATAGCCTTATCTTCCTCTCGTTTGTAAGAAAATCTGGAGCGTTCCAAAACATCAACTCGAGCAAAGGTTCCTGCAAAAGCTTTGGTATTGATCTCCTGTTTTTCGACAGATACTGTGTTCGAGCTCAAGATTAGTACTTTTACAGAGGATACATACTATATATAAGATGTTATAACACCGAATGCATTCTTTGAAGTTTAGACTTTGGAGCCAGTAAGAAGGCTTTAATAACAACTTAATGTGGTACCATTCTCGTTGGAAGACATTAAAACCGCGGCATAATTTACGTACTTTTGCAGATTTTGCTGAACACCGAGGTTTTGAAATTACTCAAATTTTTTTATTGCACTCTAGAAGAGTGCACACATGGTTTTTTTCCACATTTGAGTTCTCAGTCCACAAAATTTTATTATTATTTAAATTTGTATCTCTAATCATAATCTAAATATTTTAAATATATTAATATTTATTGTTTCTATGGTCTGAATGAAACTAACATATAAATATTTAAAAAAAAGAATTGGAATATTTTGAACATATTTTTTTATTATAATTTCACTGATATTTGCTTAACATTTTCCTATTAGTACCTAAATATGAATTCTTAGAAATAATATGAAATTACTGTGGGAAAATAATTTACTACTGATTTCACTATAAATACGTGTAGCAGTGAAGTTACTTTCCATTATATGAATAAGTAATTTAGATAGGAAAGTAATACTCTTATATTTTATAGTAAATAAACTATTGAATAAAAGTGTAATTTAAGAAATTTTAAATAAATTTTGTTTTATTAAAAATCGTTTTTTTAACTATTGAATTTTATTTGGAATAACATAAAATTTTTATGCTCAAATTTCAAATTTTCTCTGTAAGCAATTTCCATCTTATAACTAAAATACTGGAAC
The DNA here is from genome assembly GCA_037975125.1 of Latrodectus hesperus. Lineage (NCBI taxonomy): Eukaryota > Metazoa > Arthropoda > Arachnida > Araneae > Theridiidae > Latrodectus > Latrodectus hesperus. Next base: position 4,461,398 of record JAJQOW010000014.1, read on the forward strand.
AAATTTATTGTACTAGATTAGATAATTGAAGCAACGAATTTCCAAAATGATATTTACGACGAGTTCAGTATTTTATATATTTGGTTTCACCTTATAATCATAAAAATCTCCCTAATAATATTTTTGCTCTTGTAGTGTATTTAATGGTTAAAGTGTGTATGTTTATCTCTTTTTTTATAAATAAGTTCATTATAAAACAAGCATGACTGTATTAATTGCAAAATCATAAATTATTTTTCAATACTTTTTTTATGTAAACAATATAAATATAATGTTTACACATAAGTTTCCTTAAAAAAGTTTCTTTAGTATCTTTGAATTAGAGAATAAGATATTCTTATCAAATTATCAAATAATGCTTAGATTCACCAAAATAATCAATCAAGAAATCAGAAATATATTTTCTATTAACTGAGAAATATGTACTTAATGACTAAATTACATCTTTGTAGAAAATAAAACATGGAATTCAATAAATTTACCATATTATAAAATCAAATAAATATGTATATTTTAAGGATAAATTTAAGAACGATAAAATTATATAAAAACGTTTCAAATGTATCGTTGATACTTTACATAATTTTTGTGCAGTTTAAATGCATGAAATGAAAAATAAAACTGTGCATGAAATATTTCGAAAACGATCATACCAACTATTTACCTGAAACTCATAAGAGAAAATATTTTCCAAAAAATGTGCATTGAATATATTATTTTTAAAATTGTTTCACTACAAGTTATGGTGACATATTTGCAATTTTTGAAGGTTTTCTCTATGTATATATTTACAAATGATTATTATAAAATATTTACAAAGGGAAATTTAATGTGTATAATGTTATACATAAAATGAACAAATATTTCTGATAATCATGAACAAAGGATTCATTAAAATGGATCTTTTTTACTAAATATAAAAGTAGTTTTGAAAAATAATGTTTTAAACACATATGAGTTAGCCATTTTATTAATATTTCTTTTTAACATTTTGTTAAAAACACAGGAAACTTAAAATAAATTTCAAAACATGTTAGTTAAAAAAGAAATTCTATTTTTTTCATTGATTTTTTATCATTATGATAAAAATGCATAATTTTCATATTAAAGACAGTCATATATTGGGCAGTATAATTAAAGTATACCATACGTATTTGTATTTAAGGGAATAGAGAAAAACACACACACACACAAACACAAACACACACACACACACACACACACATATATATATATATATATATATATATATATATATATATATATATATATATAGTATAACAAAAACATACTTTGAATTATAAATATACATAATATACATACATACATACATATATATATAAATTTATATTTATCCTCCACCTGTCCTCGGCATCTCTGTCAATAAAAAGAGCTCAAAAGAAAAGTCTCAAAAGAATTGTGAGTCATAAACTTTAAAATTTCAGGGCAGTTCTTGAGGTGAGCAGCATCGATATTCCATAATTGCACAGTGGACAATGAGTAGAATTATTGTTATTTTTGTCGTGTGCCAGCTAATCTGGCAACATGGGTTGCGCTGATCCACATTTCCAACTGAAACATATTTTGGTGTGGAGGCCGACTTCTAGACAAGTTGGGCGGCAATGACTAGAATTCATTACACCCATTCGATGCAGATGCTTTTACTGGTAAGCATGTCCAGTTGTCACCCGGAAATAAGCGACACCTGCAGCTAGTGGTAAGGAGCCTGGGATTTTATTGTTCCCATCAAGTAGAGTATTCCACTTCCTGTGCATCGTCATATCAGCATAAAGGAAAACTCTGTCATCATTTATTTTATTGAGAATTACACTTTTGATGTTACGCAAAGGCAAAGGGGAATTTTGCTGGATCATAAGGGAACCAGCTTTCGCAAGTCTGTCTGCTCATTTCTAAAAACATAGGAGCGTCTCGGGATCCATTGAAGAGCAACACGGTCCTTGATATTAATAAGTTCGTGCAACTTCATTCTGCAAGAGTAGACAAGTGCATTATTATTATAATTTAGATTAATAATCGAAAGAATAGTAGCTTGTGAATCAACAAAGAAAAAATATTTGGATCATTGATGAATCTTAATTTTTTCAATTGCAAGAATTATAGAAGCAATTTCGTCATCGAAATTATTGCAGTGTTTCCCCACAGGGCAGTTTATACTAAAATCTTTTGAGTACATTCCAGCACCAGCAATTGTTATAGCATTCTTTGCAGAACCATCGGTAAAAATATCGTACCAATCCTCAGAAGGGTATCTTCTATGAATTGTAGCCAGAGCAGCACTTTTCAACTCACTCTTTTATGTGTACTGCTTTTTAACTTCCCAAACAAGATCTAGATGTAAGTCTAACCTGTCTCGATCCAAAGCAGGATTCCAATCCCCTGGGAAAAACTGGTGATCTGGTTTAGAGATATCATAATTATATAGAGATCATTAATAATTGAAAGAAATGATCTGTGGGTTTTTAGTCTCTCAACCGATGGGCTGTAATTTAGTAGAAAATTTCTCTTTGTTCTAAAGATTCTTTCAACACGAATCATGGCATTTCTATTACGTTTATTGATTAATTTAGATCTCAAGTGTCCTCTATCAATTGCAGTATCAATCTGCTTTTCTTCAAGTCAATTTTAAATCTAAGTGAATTTCCAAGTAAATAGTAGTTTTCCTATTAGGTTTTTTTCTTCTTTTATAGCTCAAATTAATATCACGATACTTGGAACAAAGGGAGAACAATTGGAAAGTTGTCTTATCAGTGTTTACTACTACATTATTTCCCTCAGCCCAAGAGCTTAGAACATTTGTGGCTCTTTGTAGAGCAAATCCCAGACCATCTATATGAGAACCAGTAGCACTCATTACCATGTCATTGCAAACATTTGGGACAGCTTTTGAGGTATTGTCTATTACGTCATTGATCATAATATTAAATGGAAAAAGACTCAGCACTGCACCCTGAACTAAACCCTGTTTGGTCTAAAAGTACTTTGACACATTGTGGCCATATTTAACACTTATAAAGCGTTGATCAAGAAAGAAAACTCTGAATTATTTATAAAAAGTTCCAATTATTCCATTTTTAATAAGTTTTTTAAGTAATATAGCTCTCCAAGCCTTATCAAAGCCATTTTTAAATATATATATTTGGCATGTATGTATGGATGGATGTTATCATGATGTTATGTTACTTTAGTGTATCAAATTTTTAAAAAAATCATAGATAATGCTGTTAGAAATACAAATATTTATAAGTCCTTCGAAACATTTTATCACCTCTCAAAAATTATTTTATATATATACAAAATTTATTACTTAAACTCGAATAATTCAAAATCAAATTTTTATCATATGCTATTTTATATTTTTTTCATAATATCTATTTATGAATAACAAAAAATGTAGTTTATGTTCTCCAAATAAAATAACATAAAGAAATTTGGTCATTCACAAAAAAATGTGTTTTTTTCTAATAAATTGAAATTACAGTAACAAAAACTTCTTTAAAAAATAACTTTGTTTCTCACATCATTTGCAACAATAGACTATTATTTAAAATGAAATATTAGTTGGAGATGAAAGATAGATAAAGCTTCATAAATTAAATGGTGTGATTGGAATTTAATGATTCTCCGCATTTAATAGCCTTCAGAATAGAAAGAAACTGATATTAAAATCTCGTTATGTCCAATTCATTTCGCTGTAGAGACATTTTGATTCAAATACTTCTAACATAGCTTACACAGTATAAAACATTTTATTGGATAATGAATAAATTTCTTGATATTTATGCTGATTTATTGTTGCTATATTACAAATTGATAGTTTGGAATGAATGTTGTGAAAAAACGTATTTTTGTTAATGATTAAATAAATAATTATTAAATAAGTAGTATTTATCGTGCTTCAAAATTAATGTTAATCTATTTTTATTTTCTGAATAGATGATTGCATTGTAGTTCATAAATGTTTAATTTTTGTAAAGCATTTTTTGAAATTAATTAATAATATATTTACTATCAATAAATTCGTATCATGTAACCAAAATACATTAATTTCTAAAAATGATTTTTGAATAAAACTAATATTAGTTTTAGACTAAAAATTATTTTATCATAAATAATTTCGTAAAAGTTAAGTAACTGTGGAATCCTTAATTAAAAGTAAGCCTTAAAAATTAATTTTTATATTAGATATTTTCAACTTTTTGAATGTAAAAATTGAAAAATAAGTATAATTTTACCTTATATATGCTAAAAATAGTTCCACTTTTTTTACATGATCTAATGTAAAATTTGTTAATGCGTCTAAAAATACTGACTTCACATACATGATTGATATTTATCTTGTTCATTCTTATCATAAAATAAAATTAGTATGTGAAGTTTAAAATATCTTCTGAAATATTTCATTTTGATATAAATTATTTCCAGAGACTCATGATCATTATAAATTCAAAGAGTCGTGTCTTTCTAAAATTGTTTCTAATAAAGGAAATAGACATCGGCCTATATAAAATAACTCAAAAAAGATATTTCATTTCTTGAATAATATATATTTGATTTTAATTTGTTTCGTGTAGCATCATATAGAAATCGATACCATAAGCAACAAGTAAAATGATAGTTTTTCGAAATAACTTTTCAAAGCTAATAATACTTGTATTGTCAGTGTACTCTGTGATAGTTTGATGCCAAATTTAATACATTTTTTTATATTTATCAAATGTATTACTACAATTTGTATTTCAGTATTTGGTGAATATATCTTTAAGAAATTGTTTTAAAAACCTTTAACGAAAAATGTTACAGAAAATAATCCCAATAGCCAAGTCAATTTTGTAGAAAATTTCCAACTTAATATAGACAATGCTTTGTGAAAGCAAAAATGTATTCATTAAACCATTACATATTTTGATTCAAACATTCTTTATTGAGAATATTATTATGGTAAAACACTAACTTTTACAATCTATGCATATTTACAAATATATATGCATAATTTAAAATTAATGTATGAAATTCATATACTTTGTAACTAAGAAATATGTGATTAGCTATTCAACACAGGTCGATAGGTAATTCATTTATCTTAAATATTTGGCATGGAATGTTACTCTTTTTTGCTTATGATTCCAAATAAATTAATATATTACACCTAATAACTTGTGAAACTTTTTTACAAGTTATAAATCCGTATTCTTATAAAATTCGCAAGTCCTAATTTATATCGAAAAATTTAATTATTATATTAAAATAAATAATAAATATTTGAGTAGTATAGTTTTTCCGCTGTTTAATAATTTAGATTGCTTTAATAACTGCGGGTTTTGAGAGACTAACCCTTCGCCACAATAAGGGTGAAATTCTGCAAATCATTTATCGTTAACCAGTGGGTACCTTCAGGTCATGGAGGCATGTAGTATAACCCAGGCCCTATCAAAAGAATTTCGTTTTACCGGTTGGGTCACATTCATACGTAATCTCTGGAGAAATGACAGAGAAAAGGATAAATCCATGTCGGAACTGGGATTTGTATCCGTGACCTACTGCACCGAAACGAGATTGAAGTCAGGAACTTTAACCATTCATCCATCGGTCGACATAATGATTTAGAATCAAATTATATACGTAATTATGTATGTAAATTTAAATGCATTTTTATGTCGAAATTAATTTTCATATACATAATTTATATACATGTGGCATTTACAGTTTATATAGCGTTTGCTTTCCGTGTGGCATTGTCGTTGGATTCAATATTGCGATGTAGAAGCTTAGCTTGGCCAGGATCTTTCTTTAAAAACATAATTTTTAGCGATGTCTTCACCTCAGTAATTTTTTTTTCCTTTTCATTTTTTTCTTCTTTTCTTTCTTTTCAGATACCTCTGAAATATTTTTATTCAGCAACATGTGTCATAAAAGGAAACCTTTTTGTCAATATGTTCTCAATAATACTTCAGATTTGTGAACCTGTAATTGTGTTCACATGAGCCTGAATAAAAAAAAAGAATGAAGTTTCTTCCATTGCGTCTCTTTTGAGTATGTGTGAGTTAATATTTTTTTTCTTTTTCACAGGATTCTGATGACACCAAAGCGATCTTTCACGTGTAAGAGTACTAGATACACTATTGTAGGATTACGATTTAGGCTTTGCGTCATTTTTAAGTTAACTGGAGTTCTTAATCTTCCCACGTAACATAATTTACTACTCTAAAGTATGTAGTCTTTAGAATAGAGCAATAATTTATCTGCCTGTATATGTGTCTGAATTCAAATTTTTAACTGATTCTTTTTATTAACTGAATTTTAACTTCAAAATAGTTTTTAAAAATCTATTTTCTGATTATGCATATAATCACCATCGAAATATATTTTAAGAAGATAAATTCTTATATTCAGAATGAAAACTTCTTAAAATAACTTCTCCAATAAAAATGTAAATATTTTTTTTAATTTCTCTGGTATAATATTAAATTTGAATATAATTTGTTGAGTGTAATGTAGGATTGAATATGATGGTAATATAAGCATGTAATTTGTTATTTTCTTTTAACAGCTAAAGAAATTTAGAAATAATTAATTCCTTTGCTGAGGAAAATACTTTTAAAATAAATGAGCTTAACTATTTACAGGTATTAAAAGCATTAATTTAATAATCTTCATATCTTCTTGAATCTCTGGGAAGGCAATTATCTGAATATAAACTGCATCAGTACCTCAAAATAGTGGTTTATAGAAATTCATAAAAATGTTTTATAACGCATAATCTTTTCTTTCAATACATTGATACTGATTTTAAAGCGAAATCACTTATGAAGAGGATAACACTTGATGCATGTAAAATTAAATATGTTTTAGATCTATAAGTTTGGTTCAGCAGTATTACATGTTTTTGTTTAGAAGTACCATGAAAATGTCAATATATCAAATAAAATATCTAATTTTGACTAAAATGTTATTTTTTTTTAATAAAAATTACTATTTTTCAATAAATATGGTCCAATCAAAGTGTAGAAATGGCATTCCTTATTAAAGGTTATAACAGAAGATAATAACTATTCCCTTTTTTTGTCCTAAACTTCCAGTTAATATTATAAATTGGTAACATTTTCCCCTCATTGCTTACTACGCGGTAATTAAATTTTGTTTTGGAATTACTTTAATTATTTGATATAAAGTCGTAAGATAAAATACTTTCTACATGACATATATCATATTATAAATGGTTACAATTCGATTTTGTACGGTACTTTTATTCTATATAGGGTAATTTTTAGGTGGCACATGTGGCAGCATAAATATGTATCAAGATAGTTAAACTCTGTTTTTTTTATTGCTAAACTTTAAAAATCAGTAAATATTTTTCAACACGCACTCCGTTTACATCGATAATTCGTTTTTAAAAATAAAATATATCATGCCCTGGCTTTTTAAATATTTAATCTTGCATTATAAAACTTTTGTAGACTATAACTAAAGTACTCTATGATGCATTTAATTATGTTTAAATAATGATGATTTAACAATGTAGAAAGCGAAAATATTTGCATTTGAATCCTCAACCTGCAAATATTTAAGTTATCTGTACTTTTTTTCATTGTTGTAAATAATTATAAAATATATTATTTAATTTTTAATCACTTTCCTTTTCATTACGATTTATTATAGAAGTCACTTACTTTCGCTTAGAATTTATTACAGAAGTCAAAATGCACTAAGCAAGTTAGTTACCACTATTATTATAGTGGCGGTGAATTGTAATCAGAAGATCAGTCATTTTGCTACGAAGGTATATTAATATAATGAAGAAAAATTAGAAAATACGAGGTTATTTAAGATATTGTTTTGAAATTAAAAATTATTTTAAAATTAATACAATATTTAAAATAATATAGACATAAAAGTCAAAATAACTAGAAATTACAATGAAATCGGAATCGTGTATTGTTGTGTAATTAAATATCGCTATCATAGAGTGTTTGCAAATAATCTTTTGAATTCAAACAATATGTTATTTTTTTCAAAATTGCGTTATATATTTATTATTTTTCTTCCCTTATTTAAACCAGGAAATAGATGCAGAAAAACTGGCTTTGCTTTTGTAATTAAAAATTATATTTAATTTCATCATAAAATTACCAATCCTTTTACATCCATACAAAATGTTTTTTACATGCGTTATTTCATATATTTAAGGATTATTAACAAAATAGTTAAATATAAACATTGTATTCCTAATTTACATTAATTAATTAAAATAACAAAATAATTTTTCCACGGTAAAAATCTAAAGACTAAAAAAATAATTTATGAAAAAACGACTTACGGGAGAAACTACTATCACTAGACCGGCCAATTTTGAGAATTTCGAAAACCTGCTTAGCTCATTGTTTCAAAGTTATTTACACAATTAGATTCAGAATGAATTCGGGCATGGATGCGTGAAATTCAGCTTGTAAAGCAATCCTAAACTACCAAAATATACTTATTTCTTTTATAAATCAGAGGAAGTGAACCAAGACCATCAGTAGCTTTGCATATCTTTGGATATTCTGTATTTATTATTTTTCTTCCTAAATCCAAACCTGAAAACACATTCAACTGAAACAAACTGAACTGGTTTGCTTTTTAATTAAAAATTACTTTTAATTTAATCATAAAATTATCAACTAACTTACACACATACATTTTTTACATGTGCTATTTCAAATATTTAAACAATACTATTAACATCGTTACATACCCACGTGGTATTCATAGTTTACAGTGATTAAAGTAATTAGATGAGTGGTACCACAAGAAAAATATTGACTGGAAGAATAATTTATAAAAAACATCGACTGTTCTATCACTTAGGCTTCCTATTTTGTGGATTAGCAAACTTGCTTAGCTCATTCATTAAGCATTATTTCGCCAACCCAGAATGACACATGTTATAGAAGTACATATCATAATTTTCAGTTCAAGAACTTTCTGAAGATTCGATTACTTAAACTTTGCCGCTGTGCAGTCTCGGGGATACAGTAGAATATCAGATTTGGCTCGAGAAATTAGTAGAACGACAAATTTGAATAATGAGAAGATTTTTGCTTGCATTGTGGAATTCTGGCTCTCATCTCATGCATTTCTGTATTTTCTGCATTTTTTTCTGCCAAATTTTGAGTCCTTAAGCCCGCCACACACGATAGGATTTTTCACTTGGATTTGTTGAAGGGGGTAGAAAGTAATTAAGCACACACTTCCCTCAAATTCTGCTGACCACAGTAGGGGAGGCACATATGGTGTAGTAAGTTATTTTTAAGGGTGCCAATTTTCAACATTTATTGCTTTTGGCTTAAAATGTGTGCCTTGTAAATGGAAATCAAAAGTCGCTAAAAATTTCAATCATTTAAATGAGTTTTTCGGTCACTTTTATGACTTGGCGTATTTATGTGTCTTTTTAGTTTTATTGTTATACTCATTTGTGTGCTTGTAACGTCTGCCATTAAATGTTATCATAGTAAGTTAAGTAACATGAGTAAATTAGGCACAGAAGTATTATTGGCTGTTGCTTTGGACTGTGATGATGATGAAAATAATACAAACAATAAAAAATTGGTTGCTCCAAAGTGAAATTCTTTCACATCTAAATTTGATTACAGAAATACAGTCGGAAGACAAATATTTCGTTAATTACATGAGGATGAATGAAAAATTGTATGCAAAGTTGTTGGATAAGGTAACACCTTTCATTATAAGAAAATATACATCCATGCTCTCATCTTTAAGTTCTCATGAACCATTGAGTACAACTTAGCGCTTTCTGCCAAGCGGTATTAACTAAAGAGCCACATTAGTACATCAAAAAGTTTATCTACCGAGTATTAATTATCATTATTTATTAGTAGATGTAAAATCAATTATTAATTTGTTATCTATTATCCAAATATTCTTAGATTTTAAAATATGTTCTTAAATGATTTTTAAATAAAAGGGAAACAAATTAACATTTAACAAATGATAAATCATGACTGAAAGTGCATTTAATTTCAATTTCTCTTAAAGGTAAATAATTTTCTTTTGTTATTATTAATAAATTTATTATTTTTAATTATCTAATTTTATTATTGTTTAATTGTATAAAGAAGATACTTCAGCACGTGGAATCGCAATTTCGTCCAGAAATGATATATATTCATAGTACCATAAAGTCGGACATAGGCATCCTCCGTGTTTACACCTCTTTTTCGATTCATTGATTTTTCTCTTTTATAGGCTCTACGGAGGGCATTAATTTTTTCCTTTACTTCATTAATTGAAGCCTTTTCATCCATCTTCTTATATATTTCTAATACTTTTTCATAAGCTAACTTTCTTTTTATTTTATTTGTGTAATCGACAGTCATTATTTGCCACAAACAATGCTCATCTTTATAGACTTCAATAAATTCCTGCAATATTTGCTTCATGGACATTTTTAAAAAAGGGATCTAATGTTCATGAAGTTTTGTGAAACGTGAATCTTAAGTTTTAGTAAATGAGAAATTTTAAATATTAATTTTCTCGAGTATCGCCAAGAAACAATTTGCAACCCTGGGAGAGAGACACGCGACAACGGGAAGCAATTGCTTACTTCCTGTAACTAACCCGTGTTGGAAGAAAAATCAGAGATAGTTTGAATTTTCTTGAGCGTGTCCAACTTCCCCACACACGGTACAACTTGTTCAAAATACCAGTTTTCCACGGAAAAATCCTATCGTGTGTGGTGGTTTTTACAAGTTCTCAACCTTTCCTCTCCATCTCCTTGAAGCTGGTTTCTTACAAATCCTGCGCTCGTGCAGTCCACTTTATTTAAGAGAATCATAAAGTACGCAATCTTAAGGCGGAATGAAATATAAATCTAAGGATTTTCATCCAGAGAAAAAATGGGGATTTTAATTAATTTACAAAATTATTCAGCCTATGAATAGAATATGCATTCACTCTTTGCCAAAAAAATATGAAAATTGGTTACAAGAAATGAAAATTAGTCGGTTCCAAATTTAATAATATATTTAAATTTTCATATTTAAATGCATCGTGTATCTTAGATACTTTAATAATATTTTAGGACCTTGTTTCTTAAACAAATTTTTATAGATTAATTGTTTTTAACATGGCATAAATGTTTTTACATTTCGACCACCTTTAAATAGATGTGTTATATATCATTACGGTAATGATGTACGTAAATGAAGAAGATATTGCTTTTGACTTATTAATATGCTTTATTATTAATTAATTATTTTATTAATAGTTAATATACTTAATAAACTTTATTTAAATACCTATTTTAGTGGATTTTTTCTAAAAACATTTAAAATGTACATTACAATACCTTTAAATTATGTAAGTGTTTTTATTACAAAAAAACAATTATATGTTATATGAAAATATTAAATTTCAAAGCCTAAAAATAAGTATCAGATAGGGATTAATATAATTCCAATTCTGTAATATATTAAGAAAGCAATGTTTTGAATTTTAATTATCTTTAATATTCATTACACATTTATGAATTTATTGTAAACATTTTTACGTATAGTTTATACAATCTTATGTTCTCTCTTAAAAATGTTTTTAATTTTTATTTCTGGAATTCACAGAAAAATATTTTTATTACAATTAAATAAAATAGGCGGTGGATAATATTTAAAAACAAAATTTCAGCATGCCACATGGGCTTAGGATTATAATAATAAGTATTATAATAATAATTTTATATATATTTATTTAAAATCAAGCTATAAACTTTTAACTAAGCATAGCACACATTTAATGATTTATTTTAAAGCATAAAAAATATTTTAAGTAATACATTTTTTACAGTATTTATTTAATTAAAAGCTATAATAATTTTGAAAATCAAATTATCAGCTCAGAATATTATTTTAACATGGATATGCTTAAGATATTAAATGTTTATACATACTCATATACCATTTAAAATTTTATAAAGACTTAGCTTATAATTACTCCCCAAACTTATTTCAAAGATTCATAAAGAAAAGTTTTATGTTTGTGCTTAACGAATAATAATATTTGAAACAATGCAGTTGCTTAGAAAATACATGTAAATTTTCCTTAATATTATTCACTGTCTTTCTACGTTTTATAAAGACAGACATTCATTTTTAAAAAGTCTGAATTTTCAGACTAAATTTAACGTCAAAGTGCGAAAAGAAAAAAAACCTTCATTTTTAGCAAAGTTTACTTCCGAAAGTTTGAAAGCAAACTCGGATGTCGTAAAAGACACACAAGAATAAAAACAAGGAAGAAGAAACAAATTTCGTTTTATCCATTATGTCCTCGGCTTGCACGTGACACAAAACAATTGTGCTCAATTGGTGTTTCAGACTTCCCTTTTGGCTGGTGGCATGCCTTTGGTCTTCAACCCACCACAGCGTGAAATAACAAAAGTTGAGATACGGTTTTCTTTTGTATGCGACTGAAAGTTTTAGAAGTTTGAGAAAGAGAAAAAAAGAACGGTAGAAAAACATAGTAATCTATTTTAAACTAAATTGTAATGCAATAAAAACATTTTTGAATATTGCTGACTAAAAGAAGAGATAAGTGAGTAACCAATTTCCAAATAAAATGCATAAAAATTTATTTTGAAAACAGAAATAATAAATTTCTGTATTTGCAGACGTAAGCAGTACTTTTTCAATAAAACTTGTATAATATCTATTGTACACCTTCTTTAAATGATAATGCCTATTTTTTAACTCAACATAACATGCTTTCCTAATAACAACTCAGTTAATTTCCCTTAAAGTGCAGTAAAATGTTGAAAACTATTTCGAAAATAATATAATTGCAATTCATAAATTTCAAATGACCAGTTAATTATTTACAAATCTATAATTGAGGAATTTAGATTGATAACTATTTTCAAATTTTTAGATTATATTAAACAATTTTACAAGTGTTTACTTATTCTTTTTTAAGGTTAGCCTGTCTTTAAACTCTCGTTAAAAAAGCTGTAAAATAAAATGTTTAAAATCAAGTATGTGCTACAAATTTGAATTTAGTTAATTTTATTTATGTCACCTCTTACATTTTTTTTAAATTTAAAATAATAACTTCAACTGGTATCAAGCTTAATATCTAAATATAACAATATCAATATTAAAAGCAAGCTAATTCGGTTTCTTTTAATTTTAAGTTTCTCATTAGAATTACAAATTATATTTAAATATTATATACAGGGAATTAAAATTTATTTCCTCTTCAGCTCAAGCTGAGCGAAGACTTATTGCCTTTTCGGAATAGCAGCATATATGAATATAGAAGCCATAAGTCTGGCTTCCTCTAAAATTCAAGTAATGGATATTCTACAAAATGAAGATCTAAACAACATTGATTTAAACATGGCAGGAGAAAGCAATTACGGACCAAACTTCCTTAGGACGTCAGAAAATGTTAAGAAGTGTCTTTTAATTACAAAAGAAAATGGAGTAAACACATTCAACATATTCTTAAAAGCCAACAATGGAAGGTTAATTCCTAAAAATAAACCCCAGGAATTGAAAAACGAATTGTTAAGGAAGATAAAAAAACTTCAAAAAGATCTCTAACAAGATAGTAACAATAGACAGTCGATTACAAATGACAACGCAAGACATGGAAACAGCTACAGAAATATTAAACATCAAAGAGTTATAATGGGTACCGGTACACTACCAAATCCTATGGGAAAGTATCTCTAACAGATTTCTGCTATTTAATATTCCAAAGAAACTCCACTAAAAGAGATTGCAGAGGAGTTGATAGTCATTGACGTTCTAACCATAGATCAAACTCCAGGAGTGTGTAGGATACACAGATGGAAAGAAATCATCAAACAAATAAACGAAGAGTTAAATAGTGAAACCAACAGTTCATATGACAGATTCCCTAATATTACAGTTAAAGCCATAGAAGACAACAGCTATGAGCAAAAAATGCCTTAAAAGCAGTACCCTACATGGTGGAATAATTTATTTAGTAAATTTTCATTTCTAAAAAAAAATTTATAAAAAATGCCAGAAATATCTTAAAAATCAAAAATTGGATTTTGTACAAAATATTTTCTGCAAAATTAAGATATATCATAAAATACTCTAAAACCAAATATTGGGATGATGTCAGCAAGTATAGCAGCAGTAACAACCGTACCTACCTTTCCGTATATTTAACTCAATGAGTCATCGATACAGAGGTATTCAAAATTCTAACCTCTTAATTAATTTTAATAACCAAGAACTACATTCACCAAAATCTCAAAGTGAAGCTTTCGCAATATACTTCAATAACAAAGTATACCATGAGCCAATGCCAATCGACTACAATGGACTAGAGAATATGAATTTAAATAAAAAAATTACAATTAACGAGTTTAAATTAGCAATTAAGAAAACTAAAATATCCACACCAGGAAAAGACAAAATTTCTGCAAAAGTATTTAAATCCCTTAATGAATTAAATACACGCCAAATACTTCAAATTTTTAATGATATATTCTATCAATGTTCTATTCCTGACGGCTGGAAATCATCCATTATAATACCAATTCCAAAATCAAAAAAACCGCAATCCACATTAAATTCATACAAATCCATATCTCTAACCTCTGTTCCTGCTAAAATATTCAAAAGGATGCTGTCCTATAGAATCACAAATTTCCTAATCTCAAATCAAAAGATAGAAGAACGTTATCTAGGGTTCATACCTTTCCGAGACAGTTAAACTGCAATACAACTTTTTCATTATGATCTGCATCAGGCAAAAGCCCAAAAGAAATTCATTATTGCAATATCACTGGATATAAAATCTGCATATGATTCCGTGTACATTGACGGATTAATATACAAATACCTACAGTTGGGAATAACAGGAAAAACTGCCAAACGGATTCACAACTTCCTACAAGATAGAAGGCTAAAAGTAAGATGGAGAAATACATGTGTTCAAAATCTGTTCATTAAACAAAAGGAGTTCTACAAGGTAGTGTGTTGTCTTCTATTTTATTTACCCTCTTCATGTCAGACTTCCATGAAACTATCCCTCAATGAGTTAAACACACAATATACGTAAAATACATATTCATATTCATTTACTGTACAGATGAAAAATTGGAGAAATAATTAAGAAAAAAGTGCACGAAACTCTGTATAACATAGAAGAATAGAGTAATTACTGGAAACTACAAACAGCTTATCAAAAAGGTTCAGCAGTAAACTTGTCCGGGTCTAGAGAAAATCCTGATTGGTCAATACAGTGTAATAAGGAAAAAATTGAATGGAAAGGCAATCAAAAATTCTTAGGAATAATATTTAAAAAAAAATGGAAACTTCCGGCCGTTCTTAACATACTTAAAAAATAAAGCATCTAAAAGAATAAATATTTTAAAAGTACTTTCTAACAAAAATTATGGAGCAAGATCGCATCATCTAATCCAGTTAGCAAAATCATATATCTGCAGTATTCTACATCACACTAGCAATATTTTTAGCTTAACAAACCATTCAGTCACAAAACCTTTAGAAACAATACAAACGTCTACACTAAGAACTGCATTAGGGTTACATAGATTCACTCCTAATATTCTCCTGCGTAAGAATGCAAATATTGGCACAAAGGAATCTGAATTTAGGAAAATATCAAGCAGATTTTGGTTAAAACATATCTCATTGGAACAACAATCACCTCTCAAAAATATCATCCAAAACAACTGCGATTCCATTGAAAAGAGATATCACATACCCCTAGTGAAGACAATACAGGAAGAAAATATTAACCCTTTAACCGGCTATCCCGAGTACACTCAGGCAAAAATTTCTGTGCGTTTTCCGGCTATCGAGCGCCCCTTGGTAGGGGCAACTGGCTTCACTGCAGTGCTTTAAATTCAACCCCCAAATTGATGGATTGTTGTGAAATCGTGGTTTGGGAACTTACTGAACGGTCATGGTTGATTTAACTAATGTGAGCGGAAATCGAAAGTATTTCAAGAAAGCAACAGTTTTACTTTTCTATATTTATTCACATTTAGATTTTCATAGTTGAAGACTCTCTAATTATTGCGATTTATAAAAAATATATATAATACTAATTTTCATTACATTTTTTATCAAGTTTTTAAATAAATAACATTATTTAGTTTCTGTGTATAATGCATATTATATATATATATATATACATATATATATATATACATATATATATATATATATATATATATATATATATATATATATATATATATATATATATATATATATATATATATATATATATATATATATATATATATATATATATACATATATATATATATATATATATATATATATATATATATATATATATATATATATATATATATATATATATATATATATATATATATATATATATATATATATATATATATATATATATATATATATAATATATACATATATATAATATATATATATTATATATATGTATGTATATATATATATATATATATATATATATATATATATATATATATATATATATATATATATATATATATTGTTTATAATTTAATTGGAATGGTATATCAACTAAGGTATTTTTTGACCAGTACATTTCTTCTTTGGGTTTTTGAACAATACCCATGTTAATGATTAACGCACACAAGAAAAACCAGCAATTCTTCTTTATTTATATTTTCCCACTGAGCTGAACGAGAACTTGGGCTTAATTCATTACTTTCAATACATAACTTAGCGCATTCATTAGTATTTAAAATTATGAATTCTAAAATTTTGTTTTTAAAAAAATAGCGAAAATACTCCAGTGGATTTGAAGAATCCACTATAGATATGTTGATTTCTGATTTATTTGTAAATGGAAATGCTGGTGGAGCTATCGCAGCAAACTGTCAACTGGGTACCAATTTCGAGCCCCAGAAAGATCATCAAATTCACTATCCATGTCCGAAGAATAATCTTCATAAAAATAAAATTCTTCTTCACTGAATGTCATAATGTTTGTCATTCAGACATAATGTTTGTAAAACGGTAATATATATATATATATATATATATATATATATATATATATATATATATATATATATATATATATATATATATATATATATATATATATATATATATATATATATATATATATTCACAGATGCAACTAACTACTAGAATTTAGCTTCTGAGCGTTAAGGTATAAATTAAACCGCACTCCTATTATATATAGATATATTCGCAAACAAGAATGGCAAGGTGAAAGTATGACATATTTGAATAATTTGTTCTGGCCAGCTGAAGGCGATTTATTGACACGCTCACATGGAATATATCATTAGACAGATGCTTTCAAAATAAATTGATTGGAAATGTGCATCTACTATACCAATATTACATTTGTTTTCAATTTACATTTATCAGTTTCCCACGGAATTTGAAAATTCCCAAGTTCCTCAAATTTGTTAATACCATCAATCCTGATAATGTTGATAGCTTCACATCACTCAAAATTTCAGTACACATATTTCAATCATTGTTTAAAATATTAAGATCACAAAGTAATTACAAAAATTGGATGAATAAATTTTGGCTTATAAATATTTTCGAATTTCATAATGGAAATAGTGTTACTCTTCATTCCACATAAAAATATATATTTTTTGTTACGATTAAGGCCTATAACTTTACAAAGAAGCTATAATTTTCAGCAAGAAAATTTTTCAATAATTTCAAAAAAAATTTTCAAAAGTTTCTTTCAATAATTTTGAAAATGATTTGATGATTTTAAAAAATAGTGTTGACTTTGAAAAGTAACGACAATAATTAAAATCAATTAATGATTAAATTGCAAATTAACGCGTTTTAATAGCTATTTAAATCATTACAATTTTAACTATTTGGGAAATTAAAAAAATTCTGATTTTTAATAATAAAAAAATGATTATGTATATATATATATATATATATATATATATATATATATATATATATATATATATATATATATATATATATATATAAAAATATATGTATATATAGCAAAATCTCATTTTAAAATTATGATAATATGATATTCATTGAGTTAGCTGTCATATATATATATTTTTAAAAAAGAATTTTAAATATAAAAACTGCGTAGAAGTAAATTAAATTTATTGATAATAATTTTCAAAATAATAAAATAAAATTTATATTTATTGTAATTAAAAAATTATAGTAGAGACTTGAAAAAATTTTCAAGCAGAACATTCACAAAGAAAACTACTAGCACACGTGGGTTTCTTCACCTGACAAGGATTGATGGTCTTTCCCCACTGTAAGTGATTAGAATGTGATTATTGTGAGGTGGTCCAGGGTAAAACGGAAATACGTCTCATCAAGAGTTAGAGGCTTTTGTATTCTTGACAAATTCTAAAGGGGGAAAAACTTGCATTGCAGTGAAAGCCAAAACTATGTTGCCACCGCGAAGCAAAAATGAAGCACTTTCTTCACTGAACCCCAGACGGTTAAGGGGTTAAAATATCCCACTTTATTCAGTTTAAGTACCCACAAATTCACTTCCCAAACAATTTCTCCATCCATGTCGTTAGATACGATTTCCAAGATAACTCTCTCATCAGTCAAGAAATTATTTAATTTTTTAATGATTTTGATAATGGCCTGCTAGATCAACCTAACAGAATAGCCACACATGCATCTAAAAAAGAAGATATAACCTCTATTGCTGCATGGTCTGAAAAAGGATCATTTGGATACATGGTTAACAATATAAATTCGGGCTTTTCTGCTGAAGCAATGGCGATCTGTCAAGCTATAGATGAATTAATCATTTACGAAAAAAGAAATATAATATAGTAAATCTATAGTAAATAATGTAGTAAAAGATATAAAAATACTATAGTAAAAATAGTAAATCTGTCCTAATAGCACTGATGGAATGTAACCAAAAATCAGCAAGTATCAGGCCTCAAAATTCTTCAAAGAACTTCAAATTATTTGGGTTCCAGCCCACAAAGATATTATAATAAATGAAAAAGCTGATGTAGATATAGAGTGGATTATCATAAAAGACTTTTACTCATACATCAAAAGTAACATTGAAAATCTCATGATAAAATATTCCAAAACAGTAAATATTACCTGAGGGTTGGAGACGAAAGCAGAGCAGGTGTGGAACTCGATGGGGAGACCTCTTAATTCACGCAAAGAGGATGTATTGCTTGCAAGAAGCCCAGCTTGAATGCTGCTGACTCCTGCTCTGCTTTGTCGGTTCAATCTGGCTGATTCAGACAGATGCAGTTCCTGCTATGCAGTTGATAATGCTGAACATAAACCTTATATTGCCCCGGATATAACCAGGACCGGAAACAATTTTTGCATTATTCAAAAGTACAAGTGCAAATAACAAATTACAAACAATTGATCAAAATCGTCACATCTAACTCAAAAAACTAAAAACGTTTATTAAATTCCTCTTAAGCATTAACAGATTTTGAATAAAGATCTTCCTAGAATAATACAGACAAAAGCCGGAGCAGCTAAAAGTCTCAGAACAGCTCACAACCAGCCAACCATATTAAAAACAATACAATAAAAATAAGTTTTTAAATATTATTTACTAGTGCATCAGAAATAGATTACAAAACATTGTTTCTTAAGTGAAATATTTTACAAAGCATACTGCTATAGCTATAAATTATAACAGCAGGTAAGAATGTGTCTAACAACGTCAAAATCGCATAAATGGAATGTATTGTATACGCAAATGATTAGAACTTCAGCAAATATGGTTAACGAAGGATTGACAAACGACTTATAAATTGAAACGCATTTATATTTTTAATCAGAAATAGCTTATGAAGCTCATGTTTTCTCCTAATATAGCCTTACCCTTCTAATATATAAGGAATACTTAAAGCAAATATCGAAAATGGATAAAAATCTAATCATTTCTTATCGACAAATGATTGGAAATCCAACCACTCTCATGCAAATATGGGATGATTGGAGACTAATGAATGTAACTGAAATTCAGCAAGATCTCATTGCTATCCATGATTAAAACCCAAAATATAGATATATCTTGATGTCTGCTTTCCGCGTGAGAAACCTTACAAATACATCATTGACCATGAGCCTTTATTTGCAGTAACTCCAGTCTCCACACTCATAGTGCGACATCACTTGAAGCAATTCGGACTGCCATTACTTTCGCTTTATTTCATTATGCAGGATAGGATACGGAAGATGATTCTTGTGAATAAGTTGAAAAATTGGAATGTAGAAATATCATTGTCGTTTTTCTTATGAATGTAAATTCTGCCAGCAATAAATACGATGTCTTTTGCAAATATGGAAGCTTCAAAGAGAACGCTCGTTGTCTGGTTCAATTCAGTTTCGTCTTAGGGACAATGAACCTGCTATAATGGTATAAAAAATGAGTAAGTGCAACAATACGCCCATATTTAGCTAAAATCAACCACAATTCGATTGGTGATCAGTATATTTCTAATCTCTTAAAGTCATTAGTTATCTTCTATATTTCAAGTCTGCTAAACTGTCTCAATCACTGAGAAAATGGAAGGGCACTTGGTGTACGTCATGTTCTGACCTTCCTGAAGAAGATATTATTTGATTAGTGGCTTTGCTCTTGTACAGACACCAGATATAATACTTAAGAATATCACACAGAGCGACAGATTTAGCACCTTATTGCAGCAACTACATTTGATGAAGTAATGCATGGACTTGAAGAACCCTAGAATTGCATGCAAATTCTTGTCCTCTAAGCTCTCTCAATTCGACATCACACCTGACTAAGTAAGCTTCATTTTAATTGACAGAATGATAATTACTTTAATTTCAGTTTGTTATAAGTCTCTAGAGTGAAGATAGATTTAATTTTATATATATATATATATATATATATATATATATATATATATATATATATATATATATATATATATATATATATATATATATATCTAATATATAAAATTCTCGTGTCACAGTTTTCGTTGCCATACTCCTCCGAAACGGCTTGACCAATTTTGATGAAATTTTTGTGCTTATCCGGTATCTATGAGAATCGGCCAACATCTATTTTTCATCCCCCTAAATGTTAGGGGTAGTACAACCCTAATTTTTTTTGGTTAGTTCTGTAAGTTCCTAATAGATGGCGGTTTAGCATCTAAGTTGCACAGGTATTCGGCAGATGGCGCGTTTTTATTTTTCTAGATTATACCATCTTCGAGAAAATTATCGTGCGCGCGCAAGCGCGTGGTTAAATATAGAATTTACATATATTTTCATGATGTATAATGATACTATAACAATTTTTCGTGAATCATTTTCATAATTATACTTTGTATTGTGTTATTATTGTGCAGTATTCAGTTTGAATATTTTTAATATTATAAATAGTAAAATAAAATTTTATTTATTACTGTTTTTCTCTACTAATTATCATACCACCTCGAAAATATGTAAGTATTTCTTGATAGCCTTTTTATTATTTTTTATTTTTATTTTATAATTTGATAATTATTAATTTATTCAGTAGAAAATTTTGATCTAATTTATTTATTCAAATGATAAATTCTTTTAATTTTTTTTTATTTCAGTATAATGCCGCGGAAAAAATTTTTAGTTTTAATATAATTTAAAATTAAAATAATTATAGTTCGATGTCAATGTTATCTACCTCATTTATAACAATTTATTTTTAGATGTCTTTAATTTATATAGTATATTTTATAAGTAAGTCACTGATTACAAACTATAATTTAATATAAGATGAATAAAATGTAAATTCAGAAAGTATATGTTGATTTGTGCTTAATTTCAAAATTTCGATACTTTACCTATTATTATTAAATTTTGGTGAAACGTTTTATTTTTAATCTCCTTTGAATGAACCTATTCTAAATTTTTTAGAAAATATTAATTTGATTGAACCCAAGAATTAGTAAAAAATTGATTCAATGTATTTTAAAAACTCAGCCACTGCAACGCGTGGCTGGGTCAGCTTGTATATATATATATATATATATATATATATATAGATATAGATATAGATAGATAGATAGATAGATAGATAGATAGATAGATAAAATTATGTACAGTAAATATCGTTTTCATTTATTGCCCTGCATGCAATTTTAATTAACTGCAGTACGTTTCCAAAATATATTTTCCAATAAAATAGACATTTTAATGAATTGCTCATATTAAAATATATTACAGCAAAAGTTTTGATTTTTTACACACACTTCTTTATTTTTTGAAAATATTTTTAAATTAATTGAATATTAAAACCGCATGTAGATTAATAAGTTTTTTTTTATTTAACTGCATATAAAATACGTAGTAGTATAATTACTTAAAATACATGGATGCATATTAATTTGTAAATAATAGTCTACCTTTATATATTAAAACGTATATAAACTATATTAATAAATGTGAGAAAACTGCTAATTACAAATATGTAATACTTGCACATTTTTAAATAATTTTAACTATGAAAATAATAAAAATAGGAGGTGGATATCTCTATTCCTATATTTAATTTATTACAATCGTAATGAAATATAAATTACACATTTATTATTTGAATTATTGATTGAAATTTCTTAAAATCTTAAAACTTCGATGAACTTAGGGAATTCCAAAACTTTAGCTTTAAAAAAAGATTATACATTTTTTTGTTTATATATCTTTTTTATCATGAGATAATCATGGTAAAATATCATACGGTTTTATGTTTTTAATGAAATTCTACTAAAAAGATGTTGAGAAAAATTTAAATTTAAATTATTTTCACCAGAGAATATTTATACACATTAAATTTTAACTAAGCTACTGAATATGGAATTCAAGTGCAACAGATGCTGAATTTCTTGACATAAATAGGTTTGTGAATAACACAAAATATCAGTTTAATAATTAATAATACCAAACTTATTTTTATTTTGAAATATTGTATAGTGTGTATACTTTATACTTTAAATGAAACAAATTTTTAATATTTTAACACAAATCTCATTACTGTCATAAAAATGTATTTTTAACAAGTAAAATTCATTATTATTCTTAAATATAAGTTAAGCACTGCAATTAAAACATTCATTAGTGAAGGTTGCAATTCCAGAAATCTATCTCTTAAAATATTTTATTTAAAAATAAAATCAATTTAAAATCAGTATTTTTTTAATCATATGTACCTTCTCAGTTAAAGACATTAATTTTTCTTTATGGATATAAGCTAATGTTAATTATTATAATTATTAAAAGTTTCTTTTTCAAAGTATTTTGTATTATTCTTTATCATTTATTTATATTTAGACATTTTTATATCCTTTATTAACAGAAAAATATATTATTTCCTTTTTTGTCAGATTTTATCTCCAATGAAAAATATCTGTGGCATCTTTTGGAAGAAATGGAAAACCTAAAATGTAAAAGATACAATTGTTAAAAAATGGTTCCATTTATCGTATTCGACTTCGTATCATGTACTTATTCGACTTTGGCTGCTTAAAAGTTGACAAAGACATAAAGTTCCAAAAAACAATCAAGGGAGTTAAGGAAAGTATAAAATTTGAAAAAAAAAGATCACATAAAATATTTCTTTCCGAATCGACCTTATCGTTGTTCAAATTTCAAGGAAAATGGCTTAAAAATTGAATTCTAAGAACACAATAATTTTTCAGTTGTATAACTCTTAATATTTTTAAATATCGATGAGATATAAGACATACTTTTAGAACAGCTTTGATAAAATAATAATTTAAATGATAGTCTTGAGAACTTTAGAAATACTTTGATATTTATTTAAACAATGATAGTATCAAATGAATAAAAAAAGAAAAACTTTTATTAAATAATTGTGGTTAAGAAAAAAATTAAAACATTTAAAAACATTAAGAATACAAAGCTTTTAATTTTAAAAAACCTTGATTTTGAAAATTAATATTAATTTTATTAATAAAACATCAAGTTTTTAATTTTAACTTAATGCATATAATGAAGAACTTTTTTTATTTTCTTTAATTAGGTTTGAATGACAATTTTACTATTATCATTTACTAAACTCCAATGTTTAGGGTTACACATGTGAAAATGAAAACAAGTATTTCTTTTAATGAATGAAATAAGATGAAGAATACAAAAATTTAGCATGCATTATACAGTAAATGCTCTGTTGCAAAATATTCTGCTCAAATTTAAGCTGCAGCAAATTTTTGGTCATTGTGCATGTCTTGAATTTCAAAAACTTGTTAAAAGAGAGTCTATATTATTGGACATGAACAAAAATGACACTTTTGATGTGGATTTGATTCAACAAAAATTGCCCTTTTTGTGGACAAACATGGAAATATAAGTAAGAACTGCCATCATTCCAATAAATATTTTTGAACTAGCCAGACAGTTAAGAAAACCTAAACATTTAATCACTTTTAAATTACAGTGATTTAA
This sequence comes from Latrodectus hesperus, assembly GCA_037975125.1. Lineage (NCBI taxonomy): Eukaryota > Metazoa > Arthropoda > Arachnida > Araneae > Theridiidae > Latrodectus > Latrodectus hesperus. Next base: position 4,485,907 of record JAJQOW010000014.1, read on the forward strand.
CATGAAAACACAGAAAATTCTAAATTAGTTAAATAAAAAAATCTGGTTTGATGAGAAGTAATTGAAGTAATAAATTGACTGTCACAATCACACATGTTTAATCAACCCAACATAATTAGGCCTTGTTCTTTGATAATTAGTGGGGTCGCTTAATCAATGTGATTGATGATATGTTTAATATTAGATAAAAATCCAGTTGTGGAACTATATTTTTTAAAATTTATTAAGTTATTATTATAACAGATAGTTCGGGGGTTGTTTTCAAAATTAGATATCTTATATTGAGTAATCAATACCAGATTGTGTTTAGGAAATTCAACATACATATATGCCACGCATTATAAAAGAAAATACTGTTCGTCGCACATTTAGATTAGTTTGCTCGGAGAGAGCAATGCTACTTACACCAAACTGCACAATTGCGAACTATATAAACTGCGACAATACGTAAAGAACTGTTTAAGAATTCCATCGCTTCAGGAAACAATGACCGGGACCAACATCAGAGCGTGTACTCAAAAATTTTACGTGGGAATTTGAGCGAACAGGGTTGCTAAGTTTCCTACTGGAAAGGGGAAAAGAACGAATGAATATTCTAACAATATTATGTTAACTGCATGAAAACAACTGTTAAGACCATTATTATACTTGTAAAATAAATAATGCCTTCCTATATAAGCAAATAAACAGTTTATTTGGCATACATTTTAGCATGGAATTTACCATTTACTTTAGAGCTTGCAATGATTGCATGTTTTATGGGCATGCTGTCTATATTTCTATTTTCAATGCATCAGCGCTATCATTAAGAAAGTATGAATGATAATAGTGCAAATTCAAAACTTGCGACTACAATTTCATGCTAAATATTCTTATTTTTAACAACTTATTCAAATACAATATTTTAGTTATGAATTCAAAGAATCCTTATTTTCTAATAGATGATGTGAGTTAACGGAGAGCAATATAGAAATAAATAAATTTCATCTAAATAAAACTATCAGGGGCTTATGCCAGTTGCATCTTCCTAAAAGTATTTATTATATAGATCTCTCAATTTTGTTAGTTTGCGCATCTGGTCACAGTTTACAATCATGATTTGGTTGTGTGTATTGCTCGTAAGATAAGTTACAGATTTGATAATCGATAATTTTTGGAATATTTAAGAAGTGATTATCTAGTCACTGAAGTTAACTGATGCCGTTATCGTTAATGTGATTTTACACTCAATTTTACAAATTTTGTATTTCAAAATAGTTAAATTAAATTTATTTGCATTATATATAAGAAATGAATTTGTAACAATATAATAAATGTTAGAATTCCTTGAAGAAAAGTAAAATATATTCAATCAGACCCAAGGACCCAGTTTTTCATTGTTAGATTATCTTAAGTATATAATTCATCGTTGATGTATCACTTTTAGTATATTTAAAAAAATAATGAAATGAAAATAGTTTTAATAAGTAAAATATTTTTTCTAGCAAACGTTCAGACTAATTAGTCTGATAAGACAGCAAATAATTTTTTTTTTGCAATTAAACTATAATATTTAAGAAAGAAGCACATGCTATTAAACATTTTAACGGAAAATAAATTTGAAAATATAAAGATTATTCGATGTTTTCCTGAAAGAATTAATTTAAAAATTTAATTAAATATTATTAAAACAACCTTAATTCTTCCATTTGATTAACAAAATAAACTTTAATTAAATTTCTAATTGAAATTCTTTCAAATACTCTTTTCAAATGTTATTAATTAAATTTACGTTTTGCGAAAGAAGCAATGTAAAAATGAAACTATTAGAGTTAAATAGTTAATTTCTTCCTTATAAGGTTTTATAGTTAAATAATTTAATAAACAACGTATATATATATATATATATATATATATATATATATATATATATATATATATATATATATATATATATATATATATATATATATATATATATATATATATATATATATATATATATATATATATATATATATATATATATATATATATATATATATATATATATATATATATATATATATATATATATATGTATATATATATATATATATACATATATATATATATATATATATATATATATATATATATATATATATATATATATATATATATATATATATATATATATATATATATATATATATATATATATATATATATATATAATATACCACAGAAATTCTTTACATAAAAATATTTTTGAGTTTGATGTTATAGTGACTACAGTCTACATGGTTGACTATAGTTTACATGGTATTGTCCACAAAATACATGAAGTATAATAGGACTTTTTTAAAAGTTCTTAGCTTTGAGTGACGCAAAACAATTTACACCATATTTATACCATAAAGAAGTTTATAAATACAATATAAAAAAGTGTATTGCATTTAACATTTAATTGAAATTGAAATGGTAAATATTTTTTACTGATACAAAGATTTGAATTATTTTAATTCTATATTTTTATTAATGTATTACATTTATTAGAAATAGAAGCTTTTTATTTTATTTAATAGAAAAAGTAATCTAAGAAATTAATATGCTCTTTTATTATTTACGAATGTTTTTGAAAATTTGAATCTGGAAAGAAAGTTAGAATGTTTCAAAATAAATAAATTTAAAAACTTGTATTTTGTACAATATTAAAAATTAAAAATATTCTGAAATTATATTTCTGGTGAAGCGAATAACTTGTTCTAGCTTTCTAATGAAAGTGAAAATTTGATTTTAAATACATCTTACATTAGTACGCATATTGATGTCAAACTGATTGATTGATTTTGAATATGTGCGATATATTATGAAACATTGAAAAATGAAGTTTTTGACATTCGATCAAGTTTCTTAATGTAATTTCTAGAAAAAGAAATTAATTTCACCAAGGAACTGAAAATAGGAAATCCATTCAAATTTTGATATTAGGTAAAATGTTTTGATTTGAAATATTAAAAATCAGAAAGCGTTATATCAGTCATGGAAAAAAATTTATATAATTTAATTGAAATTGTAGAAAATTATTACAGTTTATGTAATACGTAAACTCTAATAATTAGAATATTTATATTCACAATGTATTACATTGAGAATATAGATATTCTAATTATTTTAAGAAAGAAAAATGTCATTTTAAATTTAATATTTTAAAATCGATAAAAAAATTGTTTTAAGAAAATTTTTTATTTACAATTAAAAACACTTATACGTAAGAAAAACTAGCGAAATTTGATCCATATTTAGAAAATATTAGAAAAGTTGACACTCTTAACTTATTTTCATTATATCGATAAAAAATGTTTACGAATTACATTAAATAGTGATATTGTATGTGTGGGGGAGATAAAAAAGGCTAAACTAAATTACATAGTTAAAAAAATTAGTATAAAATTTTCACGTTCATTGCAATAATTGTTGAATAAAATTTCAGTTTATTAAAAGACAATATTCTCCGATTGAAGCAAATTATTTTTTAAATTAAAATATCATAAATTGTTTGAAATTTCTAGTTTGTTAGAAATTAACAATTAAACCTATTTAAAATGGAAATAAGTGATTGCTATAATGATAATTTTATTTCTATCAAATACAATTATTTAATTCAATTTAACAGGTCTCACTTTTTAAGAACTATCTCCTTTAATTACATGAGTTTTATGTCACATAAATTGTTTAGTGTTTTAGAGTTTTAAAAATATTTCTCTACACATAATTATAACTTTAATATCATTGAAGTATAATTTTCTTAATCTTATGATTGAAGCAGGGATAGGAAATTTTCTTGTAAAATTCTTCATCCTATTTGAAAAACTTTCAATGTTGTTTTCTCATTCATGAATATTTTTTTTCAATTTTTTTATGCAACACAAATATTCTTATGTATCCTAAATAATTCAGAATTTGAGAAATGACAGAGAAAGAATATAATATTTGTGAAGCTAATATACGAATCTTTTGTGTATATTTAATGTTTTTATTTATTGTCAAATGGCGTCATAATAAGTGCTTAGTTCATAATTTAATGGCACAAGCATTCTATTTTGTATTGTATTTTAAGTTTTATATGCATTCTCATCTCTTAGTATATTTTACAAGTGCCATTCTCATCTCTTAAGTATATTATACAAGTGCCAAATTTATTATATATTCATGTATATGTAAATACACACGAATCCACATATGAGTGTGTGAATAGTTGCCTGTGTACATGGGTATGTTATTAACTAAGCAGTGATGCATATTTATTTAATAATATTAATTGCAAATGCATTTTATATAATCAAAGTAAACCTTTGAATCGATATATTGACATAGCTCTTTCATAGATACCATAAATATATTTCAATTTATTAAATGCACTTTACATTCCTATAAACGCTCAGTAGATACATAATAAAATCATTATCTTTCACTTATAAATAAAATATTATACATTAATATCAAGTGTTATATGGGTTTGGATCGAAACAAACTAGTAAAGAAATTTTATAAATATATATATTTTTAGATTTAAAATTAAAATCATCACAGGGCTGCATTTTTCGATAACTAAATAATTGAGTTACAAAATGGCCGAATGAAAATAAGGCCCTGAATTATATTGAATGAACAACCACATGGTTTATTTTATTTTGGCTACCTTGTAAATACAAGCTTACTTGAACTCTATCACGTTTTTTATAACGAATAGTTAACCCGCCTCAAAATGTAATTATAATTTCTATTTGTAATGTTAATAAAGAATATTTTTCAATAAATGGAATGAAATAAATTATGTTTTCATTATGTAAAGCATCAATGTGTTTGCGTTTAATATACAAAATTAAATTCTTTAAGAATGTATTTAGTGTATTGCGTTTAACATATAAAATAAAATTCTTTAACAGTTTATCTACATATAATTTGCTGGGAAGGGAAAAATAATTTTGCAATATATATTGTTGCGTACATTATATTGCAAAAACATTTGCTTCGAAAAATGCTAAGCTAACATTGTAAAATTCGGTGAATGATTAATATGCCTATAGGCTTTTCATCAAATATCAGAATATTTTCCTTAATGGAATTTTGCGTTTGATTGCCTTTTTTGTAGTATTTTAAATTGATTGATTTAAGATTTGAGTGGTTGAATTTAATTTTACATGAAGTCATTCTTAGAGTGTAAATGGTTTTATTTTCATTAAATTTTCATCCTTAAATTTGTGGGCATTGTTAAAAAATTTTAATTCAACAAATGATTTAACAGTTTTATGAATTTGCATTTTTAGGTACATAATAAAATGTTTCTTTAGAAAACAAGTTGTAAATCATTGACAGCATCTGTAATCCACATTGGTATGGAAATAGTGTGTGCCACTTATCTACTCAGTATTTAATATTATTAATTGAGTGAATCGTTCATTTTATTCCACCGTATCAGTGTGTATATCCGTATCAGTGCGTATCCACCGTATCAGTGTGTATAGTCATGTTTTATACCATGCTCATCAATAATGTCAATTTTTTTATGCTATAATAAAGGACCAATTTAAAATTTGTTCCTTAATTGTGTGTGTTTTTTAGCTGACTATATGCTAACAAGAAATTAAAAAATTGTATAATTAATCAGATAAATAATGCAACTCTTAAATCCTCTTTTTTTAAATTTCTGACAGCTTAAATACACAAGTTAAAAATATGATACTTATAGTGGCATACTCATTGAAAAAAATTTAGACTTTTATTTAAAGGAAAAAAAATACTGTAAGGTACCAAACAAGGAAGTTTCAGGATTTCGATTTTTTAGTTTCAACTGTTACCCAAAACTAATAATTTATAGCAAAAATGAATTGAGAATTAATAGCTAATAAATACAGAATATTATAGTTTACTGTTTTGCTCTGCACACACTGTATCTCAAGTATTAAAATAACTTTGGCAGAGATAAATATGATTTATATGGCTAAAATGGGCCTTGATTAATAACAAACTGAAGTACATCACTCTTACATAAACATGTGCGATACACTGAAATGGAAACAATTATACTTTCTTACATTATAAAGAATATTTAATAAATAATTGAATTTGTTTGATATTTAAAACTCGTAGAATAAGGAAACTTGGGAAGGAAAATTCTTCCCGTTCTATCTTAGTTAACAAAACTTTCAGTAATTCATTTCAACCATAATAATAATAATAGTAATGAAAAAATTCTTTCAATTTTTTATTTAATAATGTCCAAATAAATGTGCATAACAATCTATACCATCTATGGATCAGATTTACTGTACGGTCACCCTTGCCGCGTTTTCTTGGAGCCAAATTTGGCAAACATTTTTACTGGAAACCCGACAAACTAATATTTTGGCATCCCTATTTGTCATTAATTTCTCATGAATATTTAGCAATTTAAATTCATTAATATAGAATTTAGTCAAAAAATTTTATAGATAATTTAACATATCAACTTTATTATTTTACCATTGTGCATTGGGTGTGAGAGAGGAGACATGGAATTGAGACCGAAGGTGGTGCTTGACAGACTGACTATTTTTGGATTCATGGGGCTGGTGTGATGGTACTGTCACGCCAGTCGGGGATAAGCAACACCAACAACACCATTGATGTTTGAAATCTATAAATCTGCATTTTTTGTTAATTTTGTAAAATAGTTGAGCATATTGTTAGATACCAACAATGTATGAAATATTTGTCACTATTTCAGCCATTTTATTCCCGCCGTTTTCCCAATCGGAAATTCATCATACGGTCAACCTTGGCGACTTTTTGAAAATTTCGCCAAGGTTGACCGTATGGTAAAATTTTACCCATTGTCTGTTTGAGAAATTTTGCATTGACCTAATGATATAACAAACTTTTTTATCTTAAATCTTAAAAATAGAGAAGAAATCACTCACATACAAATAATTAATGAGAAACAAGATTACATGGGAAAGATTTATAAAATAATTTCTATTTTGTCATCAAATTTCACTTGTTAATCGAATTTTCATGTAAATTTAAGTATCTACAGGAAAATCATATCATTAAATATATCGTTATATAATTTTTATCATATCGTTAAATACAATTTGTTAAGAATACAGTAGTATTTTTTTAAATGAGCATTATATTTTTATTTGTAACTAAGCTATTTTAGGGATTTTCTCAGATTCATTATTTGTAAAATAAAAAAAATATTTAAAAAACACTTTTAAATACTATTTATTTTGCTTGTATATCAATATTTAAACCTGTCGTAAAAATAAATGTTTCTCATCAAAAGTTGCTTCATTTAACTTTAATGAACAAAAACATCTGAAATATTAAAAAATGAGAAATTTTCACGATTCCCAAAATCTTTAATATTTAGCTAATATTTCATTCAAAGTTAATTTGTTCATTTCATTATATTTATTAAAAAAGTTGAAAATAAAATTTAAATTAGCAAAGTTAAATATGTGAAATGTAAAATATTTTGGCATAGAAGTGGTTTGATTTTTCATAAAAAAATATTTCGTATATTTTAATTTTACTAATGGAAGTTGCTAAAATGCATTTTTATTTTATATAAACCACATTTTTCATATTTTAATAATTCCTTGACTGGGTTCCAGTTAAGTAATCATAAATGTGTAAAAAAATTATATTATGCTCATTCTTTTTCAGTTATAACACATATTTAAATGCAGAAATGACAGATAAGAAGCAGTTTTTATTTCTTTGCACGTCTCACAAAAATGGTCTTATTATGCAAACTGGTTTCAGCTAATCCATTTCACCAATTATCACAGTAATTAGTTACATATTTTATTCTATGTATAAAAAGGCATTACCATTAAAATTTATATTTGTCAGCAGTAATTAATCCTTTTTACGAGCTTGATAATTGCATTTTTTGTATATTTTATGACCTTAATACTTTTTGTCTTTTATGATTTTAATTTTCTTGTAATTAGTATCTTGTAACTCCACAATTTCTATTTCTTGGAATATGTTATATAATGTGAACTTTATCAATGATGAAAAATAATATTGATTAAAGTTTCATTATATAAAAGATTCTCTTCGAATTAAATATTAGTTTTTTTTTTTGAAATACATAAGCTTCAATTTTTAAATAAAGAAATTTTTTAATATCCTTTTAAATTAATTAATACCAAACTATCTGTTTAATGTAAACACAAACATCCTATGTCTTCAGAATTAGCGTGAAAAACAATACTATGATAAGTTAGGATAGATTTTAGTTGTATAAATGTGCTGAAATTATTCATTGATAATTTTCGTAGTATGAACTCTAATTATACTGAATGTAATTAAAACACAAAAACCAAAATTAAGTTTTTATTCAGTAATTAAAATATTAAATGTTAAATAATTTCAAAACTTATATATCTATAATTTGATAAGTATACATTTACATGCAACCTTTTGAAATTCCAAGAGTTCTTCAATATAACATTTTACACTTATAAGGAACAACACAATATTCATAAAATTGGAGAAACTTTAATGTCTTATAATAAAACATGACATTAATAATAAAATTTTTTAAATGATGATACGCGTGTTATTCATTAAATGGTTTTCTCGTGTAACAATGTCAATCAGAAATTTTCCTCATAGGAATTGTTCACTTAAAATGTTTTATTGAATCACCCTTTTTAGGCTGTTGATATCGTTAAATGTCTTGCAATAATTAATAAACTAAAATTAAAAGGGAAATGATCATGTAATTTAGAATATTAGCAAATTAAATGCTTTGTAAATCAAAATAAATTAATAGTGATTAACAATTTATTTTATTTATTCAACTAATGTTACAAATTTACATAGTAATTTCTTTTGATATTTTGAAGAAATTTTTACAAACAAGAAAATTACAGCTTAACACTTGAAATAAATATAAAAAGCCAATACACAAAAAGAAAAACAATAAAATAAGGATGGGTGTGCATTTCTTGATTATTATCAATGAAATACTATCACTGTTCATTCTTATTAAACTAATAATTTTAATTCCTATTATTGAATAATTTATTATTACTTTTAAGTCAATTCTTACTGATTTAAACTTTCTTCCTAATTTAACTTGTATTATTTACTTATTAAATTTATTAATATTTCTTATGTTCGCATTATGATGTCTAAATTATTTTGTTGATTTATACAGAATGCTTAATATTTTTCACAATTTCGTAGTGAAATATTAATGTCGTAAAAATATTCAAAAGAATTCTGAAAGTATATCTAATCAATTTTTATGTTAAAAGTAATTTACAATTCTTATTTTAAATTCAAATGTAATTACTATTTTAATTTAAGAATAAGACAGATTTGTTTAATAATTGTTGCAATCATTGATTCTGGAAAAAACTTTTAAATTAGCTAAGAGAAATTTAATATTTCACTAATGACAACAAATATAGTAACAAAGAGTAATCAGTAATTATTTAGACTACTCACAAAAGTATAAATATGTCTAACACACTTATTTATACTGTCCATAAATGATTTATAAAATGAAATATATTTTCTATCTGATTTCTTAATATGAATTTAACTATGCATAAATAAATGAAATGAATATTTGCAAAATTATAAAAATATAAATATTTTAATTATTTTATATACTGTAAATATTTCATGAAAATTATTTTTAAAATGTACATAGTCTTAATTGTTTTATTTATATAAAATTTTTTATCATACTTCAATTGAGCCAATACAATGTTTTATCCTGTAATATACTGTAAAATTGTTTCGCATTTCAATAGTTTTAATTCATTTTGAGACTATTTGAACCTAATGCAAAAGGAAAATAAAACTGCATTCATTAAAACCTTGTTTAAATAATCAAAATTCTTAAGAGTAAAATTTCCTTAAAAATTTCTCCATTAAATGAAAAAACAAAAAATGTACATTTATTATAAAATTTAATTTCATTTTCCGTTTTTAATCTGCTATCTCTGTAAAAAACTTGTGAAAATATAATAGTATCTAGTGTTTTATATAAAATGAAATGTTTTGGAAAAACTGCATCTCGTTTAAAATAATAGCTCCCCACAAGTGTTATTTATATTATAACTGACATTAATAATTATCCTATTTTCTTACAGACACAAGAAAAGAAATTCAATGCTGTAAATTATGCTTATTCTCTTCATTGATTAGATGCAAGAATATAGTAAAAAATATATTTTAAAAGTATTCCTCTAAGACAAATATTTGGTGCACACTAATAGTACTCATTGTTTTAAAAATTTCCTACATCAAAATTCCTTAGGTATAATTGAATAATTTTAACAAAGAACCATTATATTGATGATGATTAACTGTTTATTTTAAATGTTTTCTTAACTGTGTTTAGATATGCATACAGAAAAGTTGAGAAAAAGTTTAGTATGATTTTTTATTTGAGTAAAAATAATTTCTATTAATATAGAGAGTTAACAAATGAACTATATTCACAATTTAAATTTTCAATGAAATAAAAATATAAAACTTTCCTTCATTAGAATTATTCAAGTTAAAGCAAATTAAATATTAAAAATTGAATGACTATGTAATATTATATTTATAAAATCACACACACAAGAAATTAAAACAAACTGCTCATAAAATTTCTAAAATGACATGTACAAAATACTTCCAAAATAATCTATAAGGATTTTACTATACATAAAATTTTATGATGGTTATAATTATATAATAGTAAAGAATAAAGCTATTGGAGAAATAATAAAACTTATCGAAATAAGTCAAATCTGGATAAACAAGAAGAAATTTGAAAGCAAATCTTGTCTGAACCTAGGCATTCTTTTGTTGAAAATATTTATTGAATGAATGACAACATAATTAACTGATTAAGTTTGAATACGTATTAACAGGTCGACTAAATGTCAACAGTTATCATATTCTAAGAGGCTGTTTCTATGCGATTCAATTAGTTATCAGATTTTATATCATATGACCTACAATTCATAATTTTAATGTAATGCTTTGATTTGCTTGAAATTTAATAAAATTATTGGGATACACTAGTCAAGAAAGATTAGGTACCACTCTCATCAAAGTATATAGATGATGAGATTTATTTCTGTGTGGTTTATGGCCATCTATTGGAATGTTTCAATTATTATCTGACTTTATTAAACTATTAAACATTCATGTTTAGTTCCGATTTATAAACTAACCATTCAGTTCGCATTAACTATAAATCTAATATATATATATATATATATATATATATATATATATATATATATATATATATATATATATATATATATATATATATATATATATTTATAATTTCAAGAAGAGATTAATTTATTTCATATAATAAGACTTATTAAAAAATCTAACTCAGTGGTTTTTTTTAAATATGCTTAATTACTTGCAAACTACTGCTTAACTACTTTTTAGTAATCAATTAGTTTTTATAATATAACATGATTGGTATACGCATAACATAACTTAGTGTCTGTCTTTTAAGCTTAGCATTGCCCTTCCGTCCTTTAAGTGATGAAATCATCTTAGTTGGGTTTCGCTTTCAAGATTTTTTAAGTACAAGTGTTTCTTAAGGAAACTGCATAAAACATTCTACTTAACCTGAATTAGAAGCTTAAATTTCAAACAGCTTGAAAATAATTCATAACTAATTAATCCGAATTTTATAGAAATATTTTCATAAGTCCTGAGCAAACTTTGCAGTAAGAAATTGTTCTGAAATTAGTAAATATTTTCTTGGGAAATATTAAAGATACATAAGTGAACCTAAAAATAATGTAATATATAAATAATTTAAAAATAAGTAAGTATAAAAAAAGAGTTAAAATTTTCAGTTTTTTATATCTATTGCTTTGTTTCTCAATATATTCAGCAATTAGCTTAATAGCAATAAGATATATCAATTTGCTATAGTATTTTTATTAGAATAACTTCTTTCAGATTATTATTCAAATATTTTGCTGTAATATTTTAACATAGCATAAGTTTGAATTTTAAATGCTGATTTTTCTAAACTACAATCTATTTTTACTATACCAACATTATCAACATTTGCTTTTACGATTATTTAGCTATTAAACATATATCAATTAATCCTTTAATTGAACAGTCTCAGACTTAAAATATCCAAATAATTTTCAATACGAAGAATTACAATCAAAGGAATTAAAAATTCTTATGTGTAAAGAAATATTTTCAGTAATAAAGTGGTATAAGTTAAAAATATTAGAAACATTTTAAACTCCAGAAACAATTTTCGTTACTTCAATATTTTTCAAAAGATTTAAGGACTGGGTTCAGTAATTGATAAAATTTGATCAAATGTAAGACTTGAGGTTAAAATATATTTAAATTTAATTGAATCACTTTGTAGCGAAGGCAGTCTTTTTCCAATAACACTAGCATGATTTAATGGGATCAATTTTTCTAAAGAATAACGGACTTGTCAAATAGTTTACAGTGAAATGATATTATTCAAAAAATGAAATATCGATAGAAGATGAAATATCGATATCTCTCCAAAAATGAAAGGGCATAAACGTGGAACTTGATGATTCAATGCGTATAGTAATTTTTCACCTGCAAAAAACTGATATTAAAAACTCGTTATATTCAATCCATTTCAGTTTCTGCAGAATTTCATTTTTCAATCATTTCTTTCAACTTAAATTGATGAATTTCAAAAATATGTTGAGAGAAATTTCTATAAGCGCAATCATTGAAAAGATACAATTTTAAATGATTGCTGTTTCGGAGTTTTTGGTTTCATATATTTAAACGGTTGATTTCTTTTTCTCATAGAAATTTTAAAGTTTAGTATATAAATAAAAATATAAAATGTGAAAATTGTTTTATTTTAATCTAAAACAGTTTAATTACAAATAAATTACTTTCGAGGAATATTTGAAAGCAACAGGAAAAGGGAAAACCATTTCAATACTGGAAATGTTTACGCGAATGTTCGGTATATTATCTACTATACGACATTAAAATAACATTTACGAAACCTTAATTTTAAATTTAACAATGTTATTTAATTTTCTAGCAAATATATATTTAAGTTGAGATGATAAAATAATCTAAAACATTACGTTTGCATCAATAATTATATTGAAAAATAGGGATCAGTTATAAAAAGTATTTTATAATTACAATTAATCATGTTTGAATACATAAGATTAGCTTATAGTTTACTGTTGATCATGTATTTGTTGATTTGTGCATTATTTTTCTGTTCTTTTATAATATTTCTGTTTTATATTTGTCATCCATTTGAAAAGATTAATATTAGTGAATTTAGTCAACAAAAGAAAATTTGCCTAGTCTATTAAATTTTGAGAGAAAAATGTTTGATACAGCTTAGTGAATTCTATTAATTTTAATTTGCTTCCAAAAAGTTCAAATTAAAAAAAGAACAATTTTTTACTGCTATGTACTACTGGCATTATTTTGCGTTCAACACATTGGATATCCGCAGCTCCATTTTAAAGTGAACTAATATTTATTTTCATTTACTAATTTATACATCACTGTTGGTCTTGCTTACTTTTGGAATTTGCTGTTTTACGTTTTGTACACTTATTTACGTTTTAGGGGTTTGAAAAAGAGTTCAAGAGAAATTGTCCAATCGCAGATAAAATCTGGGACTTACACACTCAAAAGAAAAATCATTCAAGTTCTATAGTTGGAAAATTAAAATCAAGTCGTTAGCAAATGCAGTATTAAAACAAGTGACGAAAATATTTAAAATGTTTTACTAATTTATTATTTCGTTGGACAGAGTTTATCAAGATACAGAGATTTAACAACAACCTTCTAAAAGAGAATAAACCTTAGTTCTCGGACCCAAATTGAAGCTCAGGGAAATATCAGCCTCTTATGTATCTTTAAGATAAATGATCACCAATTGTTATCAAAAGTAAATTTGAAATCCAGAGAAATGAGAATTGTTGAGAAATTCGTTTTCATTTTCTGTTGCAAGTTATTACTAAGAACAAGGGTATGTTTCCAAACATTATGACTCTTATTAGAGGAGATAGTTTTCATTTTCTATTGGACATCGGAAGACAGTTAAATTCATTCCAATGTCGTGGCTTACAACGCAATATTTTTTAATGACATATTATGTTTTTCCAGGATTTAAAATGTGTAGAAGACAAATTCCATTGAAATTTGAAAATATTCACCTCAAATATTCTTGAAAGTAGCTTGCTAAGTTTATTCCTTATATATTAAATTAATTATTCCAGTTACTAATTTTATAAATAAATCTAATTATTTCGAGGCACTACAATCTCATAAGTATATATTATATTTTCTAAAAATGTCTTTTATTGGATTTTCACTTTTAGAAATATAGAAATATTTTTAAGTGTCAGTAAAATCCAATTCATCTAAATATAACGAAACAAAATTTATAATATCAAAACAATAGTATACCATTTTTCTTTTAAAGATATTGAAACAGGCAAAAAGATACTAATTTCATCTTTATTATTGCATAAAGCTTTCCTGTAGGAGCTACGTTATGCATTATTGCAAATTTGAAAATAAATATATTATAAGAAATTTACTATAAACAAATTGTATGAATACCGAAACGTATATCGTAAAAATTATACACTGTTGTAAATCACCTATTTTTTTATTCTTTACACCGAAGTTTCACATTTAATTTCATATTTGAAGTAAATGAATTTTAAAAGAAGTAATGTTACAAAATAAAATATACCTATTATATTCTACAACGTAAATGTATTCCATTCAGTGTATTCCATTCCAAACTTATTTTCTAACCTAATGTTAGCAGAAAAATCACTTCTAAGAAAGAAAAATAGTGTGTAAATAAACGTAAAAAGTTATCTTTTAAGATCCAGGTGAATCAACTCTGGAACTTTGTTTTAAAATGATGGAACGTGTTGGGAAACCACAACCTCTGGAAATTGTATACGGGAAAGAATTGCTGAACATAATATTTCAAAGAAAAGAGTGCCCAACCAGTAATACAAAAAGAAATATTGAAAATGGCTATGCAATTAGTTTATGGAGGCTACTTATAAATGAGCCTATGCTTTGTGATATAAGAAAATTGTACAGAGGAAGAAGCTCTCTAGTAACTGGAAAAAAGGGAATGATAAACAATTTTAGATGAACTAGATGTTTTATATAAATTTGGTATCTCGAGATTTATATATCGCAAATAATCAAAAGCTTGATAGTCTGTGGTCTGTTATTTGGAATTCATTTTTTCTCAATATTATGGCGACAAATAGATTCAGAAAACTGGTGAAATTTGTGCTATACAACTAAAAATTAGACGATCTGAATGTCTTCAAACAGATAATTTCTATTTCACTTCGGAAGTTTAGAATAAATTTATGGACCGTGATAGCCTAGTGGTTAGGGTATCGGCCTTCCATCCGGAAGGGCGGTGTTCGATTCCCAATGCCACCAAAGACCCACCGAGTACATGCGATATACGTGCTCGTTAAATCTGGGAAATTGAAAGTCCGGTGTTCGGTCATTGAGCAGTTACCATGGTCTGGAGAAAATTTCCTGCTCCTTCAGATCAATGTCAAAATTGAGGGAGTAGGTCCTCTGGTGGTGTCAATTTAAAAAAAGAGCAAAGAAATACTTTCACCTTCGTGGTTATCTGATTAAAACAAAAAACGCTCCCATGTGACTTAAATTTGTATAGCCAAGGCTTATCCAAGTGTCATAAGTAACAACAGCAACAGAATAAGTTTATTCAAAATTCGATAACTTGCTGTTAACCAGAACCATATATAACTATTGATGAAGAGCTGTTTCCATATAAAATACAATGTCGTTTCGCGCAATATCTGCCAAATAAACCAGATAAATTTGGTGTTAAGTTCTGGAATGCCGCTGATGTTTATAGTCAATACAAGCTCAATGCTTTTTTATATTTCGGTGAATTGAGTAACGTCTTTAATACATATATCTCTCCGAATACGTCACTTTACTTTCGAAAATAACGAAAAAATATCACTACAGATAATTTTTTCACTTCACTAAATCTGTCACAAATGTAAAAAATGAAGAACACTAATTTAAATGGAACGTTGAAATGAAATCAAAAAGGAGTACCTGGCTTTGTGAAAAATTAAAAATACTGTTATACGATATATTGTTTCTGGAGCATGATGATGTAAGTTTGACTCTTTATCAGTGAAAAACCCGCAAAAAGGCCTTAATATTGAACTCCCTTTATCTCACAGTCAATATCAGAAATAATCACCCAAAAAAGCTTCCAAAAACAATATAATTTTTTAAATTGGCAAAATGTGTTACCGACATTGCCAATCAAATGGTTCGCGAATATTCTGTAAAAAGGCAGACTCATGAAGGTGACCAGTTCATATACTCTACAATATTCTTTATCCTTCAGGGATTAATTCATGGATTTTGTACAAAGAAGTTACTGGAAAAAAGCTTATACGCAAAGATAATACTTTCAATAATTAATTGAAGAGTTGCGAAATGCATATATTCACAAAAGAATGTACAAGTCAGGTGCACAGATAAAAGCGGATACTACTGAAGAATCTGTATATTTGAAAAAGGTTTCACTGTTAAACTTTCAAGTGTAGAAGTAAGAGTAGAAACTTGTTCTGTCTGTAAAATACCGATATGTGGAAAGTGTACAAAATATATATATAAAAAAGTTGTCTAAAATGTGTATGAACTGTGTAGGAAATCTTGACTGGTCATTCATCATTCATGGCGTGTCAGCCCATAATGAGCCAAGGCCTTCTGAACAAGTTTCTTCCAGCCACCTCAACTGGCAGCCAAACTCCTCAAATTTTTTGTTCCAAGAACCCCTTTTTCGACTGCATCCACTCATTTCAGCTTTGGTCTTCCTCTTCTTCTTACGCTGATGGGTTTTGCAAAAACATTTCCCTTAGTGTTTTAGTTCCTTCATTCTAATAACATGTCCAACTCAATTGAGACGGCTTACGATGTACAACGTCTGGCTCCTTGTACATTCGATAGATTTCTGTATTGAATCTTCTGCGCCAGACACCGTTTTCCTTCGTACCTCCAAAGATACTTCTTAAAATCCTGCGTTCAAATAGACCCAACAGCCTCTCCTCTCTTACAGTCAAAGTCCAAATTTCCAAGGCATAAGTCAAAACGGAACGGATGAGCGTTCTATAGAACTGTAACTTAGTTTTTCGTGATAAAATATTTAGTTTTTAATACATGTCTTAGGCCAAAAAAGGCTTTGTTAGCTACAGTTAAACATCTTCTTACCTCTGGGAGAATGTCATTATTTTTGTTAACCATTGAGCCAAGATAGATAAATTCATCAACTGTTTCAAATTTGTAATCACCAATGAGTAGATGAGTCTGGGTAAATTGGGTTCTAGTTACAGGGAAATATTTAGTTTTTTTTAACTTGATTGACAATAAGTCCTGCCGGCCTGGCCTCTCTCTCAATAGCCTCAAAAGCTTCTATTAAGTACTTTTTACTTCTGGCTACCAGTGCAATGTCATCTGCAAATCCCAACACTTGAACAGATTTTCAGAAGAAACTGCCCCTGGTATTGATACCAGATTTCTGGATGACTCTTTCAAGAACGAATCTTGACTAGTAAGAAACTAAATATTTCAATTAAATTTGTCTGTATATATAACTAACTGTATACAATATTCCTTATTGTAATATCTTATTATTTTTATCACTTATCATAACAACTTAATGTTGAATATTAATAAATGGCATTGCCAAATAATTGAATTTTATTTTTAGCAAAACATCACAGGTTTTTATTAATTGGGGTCAATTTGACTCAGCCCGGAATTTTAGGTGTATCGAAACTGCCGCTGTTCTTGTGTTAAATTATCATATTTAGAAGGTTATATATTTAAAAGTTTCTACTAGATTTATAAATTTATTCCATTATAAACAGCAAATATCCTAATATCAAACTCCTATATATTATTCTTTAAAAAATATAATAAACATCAATTGTACATTATACATATTATACTTTATATGCTTTTCCAAACTTTATATAATATTTTATATATTATTTACATAATCCTTCAAAGTTCACTTTCACCTTCAAAGTTTGCTTTTACGAATAAATTTCTTAAAAAACATTTTCTGGTATCCATACTTTTGCAATCAATTACTTTAATTATTATAAGTATCTAGATGTCATCATCAAGTTCAACTATTTATGGAAAATTACACGAATATCAAAATAATTTGCAGTTCTGATAAATATCTGTGGAATATGAAATTAATGTAGTGTCGAATATGAAATTATTCTTGTTCGGATATATAGTACTGTATACCAGTTTTGCTGATTGATAATTATTTATCTTAATTTGAATTTTTTTGAAACTCAATTCTACTCCTGTCTTTTTAATTCAACAAAGTGAAATATCATTTGCAGCAGGCAGTTGTTGGAAGGGTGCCCACACTTTCCCTCACTGGGTTGCTGGAACTCCGTGGGTTGGGCACGTCCAAAGTTTTCCGCTGGTGAGGTGTGGATGTGGAGAAGAAGGTGCCGGCTCAGGTGTGACATCGTCACCTGACCATGGTTTAAAATTGCGAGGAACTTGATGATGGGCGAGTATTCTGAGCCCGTTAACCTAAAGGTGCAGTCCGGTGTTCGCCTACACTGCTATGTATGTATGTCCTTCAGTTATATCAATTGTATGTATTCATAAAAGGTGTTCTTTAAGTTCTTACTTACTTTAATCAAGAATTTTTCCAATTAAGTTATTTCGTTTTTATTGAATTCTATATGTAAAGAACAAATCAATAATGTTAATTCTAAGCAATAAATATATCCACTCATTTTGCTTTTGATTTCTAGAATTTAAAATTTAAAAAATATATTATTTGATTAGAGGTTAAAGCTTGTTATATATTGACATTAGTTACGCTAAGATTATGATTAATATTTAAAGTCATATATATATATATATATATATATATATATATATATATATATATATATATATATATATATATATATATATATATATATATATATATATATATATATATATATATATATATATATATATATATATACTTAGCAGATAATAAATAATTCAGGTAACAAAAATATAATAGTATGTAAAATTCGCAACTTAATTAAAATTCCTCATATAATATCTCTCTCTCTCCCCTCTCCTCTCATTTTAATATTTCAAGCACCATTAAAATATTTCATTCCAAACATTGAATATTCTGTGATTTTACTGAATTTTAACGGTACGAATTCTATTTCTTTTTTTCATGTATATTAAAAGTATAATTAAATGATCTATGTTTTTAAGCATTTAAATTGTAATACTTTATGACATGAATCCAAAGACATTATCATGTAGTAATAATTGTAAAAAAATTAAATTCCAATTTAAATATGTATAGCTAACTAGCTGTGTGAACATTGAAACTAAACAGTTATGTTTACTCTGTTTTGATGGAAATTATTATATGGAATTTCATTTGATATATTTTGCCACACATAATGTCTAAATTGAATCTTTAAATTACGTTTGGCTTCCCTTTCAAACATCTTATATCTTTTGATTTTTAATGTTTACTTTTGAATCTCAAAACAAAAATTAATTTTTAAGTAAAAATTCGTGTTTACATTCATTCATGAAGTTTAACATTTTATTTTTGCAATCATATCTGATGGGCACATGAATATTTCTGTACCCAAAGAATTTTAAAATATATAATTAATTGTTTTTTTATTCTGGTGAATTAAGGGCCAGAAAATTTTGCAAAGTTAATTCTGCTATTATTCTCATATAATTTTAATTCACAATTCTCGCTTTCACCCTTCCCTTTTAATTTACATACTTTTTCGTGCCTTGTTCATTGACAATAATAATTTAATTCTTCTATTATTCCTATCAATGTCGGAAGAAATATTATATTCATTTTTCTGAAGAAATGATCCACTTTTAATTTAAACAATTATTGGATGAAAAATTATTCATGATAAATGACTTATCATATTATAATTTCTTAAATATTAGTCTAAAGTTTTAATACAATTCTGAAATATTTTATTTTCAAAATTACTAGTTAAAAAATATTTTAAACTAAGTGTTGAAAATTGAAAAAGCGATACATTTTTATTCGCAATAAAATGTTAACTGAGGTAGGAAATATTCAACTTATTTAATTGTAATTTAATTTTTGAACAATATTTATCAAAATTTATTTTAAAAATAAATTGCTCAATAATAAAATTTTCAGTTCATTCATTTTTTAAGTTCTTATTGAAAAGGAAAAATATTCTAGTTCTTATCAAATGAAGATTTTTTTTTCGAATTGGAGAAAATAGCTCCCTTGTTGAAAGTTCTTGTAATGAAAGTCATTGAAAAGTTTTGCTGAAGTAAAACATTTTTTTGCTGATTATTGAGTTTTATTGCTTTTTGACATTACGAAGGATATATTACGTAAGTCAATGTGTTACCTTCACACGGTAAAATAATCTACTATTCATAGAAAGTATATATGATTATATTTCCTGATGAGAAAATATATAAAAGTCAAAGCAGAAAAAATTTAAATCACTCCCATAACACTAATAAAAATTCTAAATGCCATACTTTCTTAACATAATGCTGTATAAGAATAAAAATATTTTATGGAAAAATGAACTGAATGATTATTTATGGAAAATAAATTTCACAATATGCAATACAATTATAAATTTTTCGTTTTACTAAAGTATAAAATATTTTAATTTGTTTATCATTTAAATTACATAATAATAATTGCTAATAAAATAAATACCAAAGACAGTTTCAAAATATAAAGTTATTTTTAAATAATTTAGAAATAATTAGAAAGTAAGCCATGATTTTGATATAATTTTACGTAAAATTTATATTACTTTTGAAATAGATGCTCTGTCCGCGTGTTTCAATTAAAATGCAATAATTTCTAATTATTATTTTTTCCGTTTAAATCAGATACAATGCATAAACTGCATTTATCATTTATTGCTTGTTAATTTTATTGAGTATTTATTAACGTTTCTCAGACAAACATTTGCTTAAAAAATTTAATAGAATAGTAACACAGTTACTATAGTTTCGTTATAATTCTTCATAAAACATTGTTTCTTAAAAATTAAGATTTAAAATTAACAAATAGGGAATTATATATAAATACATTTATTCATAACACTTTGCTAAATATTAGTAAAATTGAAGGAATTGAATATTGAGAGTTGTTTTGTATATAGAAACAAATATATCTTGATGTAATCCGCAAGCAACTGCATGACATATATGGAACGAAAGAGAAATCTCCAATTTAAGAGAGGAGATAGATGAAAAACAATCAAAAGTCAAATAATTCTTATAACACACAAGAAGCATAATTGAGTTTTCGTTATATTTTGAACAATTATACAGATTGATAGATTAGAGAAAGATCAATTTCTTAAATTTATAAAGCAAAGGCCACCTTGCAAACCTCATTATGCAGATATGAATCCAGTAAACTCAGATTTCGATGCATGTTAAGGAATAAATTTTGTGTAATACATAATTTATCTCCAAAAAGCTTTCTAGATGTTAATTTTATATTTGATATTTGAGACTTCTGTTCCCCGTCCTTGGTATGATATACAAACTTATATATTTAATCAATGCATTGTACATAAACTATTTCTTAAATATTTCCCATGATTCCACATTAAAACAAGAACATTTATCAGTTGAAGATTTTTCTAACAAATTTTATTCCTTGGCATTTTTTATTCGCTGAATAATTGATAATTTTTCAATCATCACTTTTACTCTATACTTTTTAAATTAGAAATTATTGAAAGGATTGGAGCATGCATTTTATTATAAATATTTCCTTGGATGTGACACAATATTTGAAAAAAATACTTTTAATTTTAGTGGAGCTATTTAATTTGGGAAATAATAAGTGCATTTTGAATACTAGCTACGTTTTAGATCAAAATTATTTTGAAGTTTGTGAATCAGAATGGAAAAATATTAAAAAATAAATCCCTTAGCCTTTAGTAATTGGATTGTTGATTAAAAAATTGTGTAACAGCACTGAAATTCTTTAATAGGAATATCTTATTCTAATGCACAATATTACGAATAATTTGGCAATGTTTTGTTGCAATGATTTCATCATTGCTTAAAACAACATAAAGTGAGACCTAATTCCTTCAGATTATCTTATTCATTTAATATTAATTTCAGACTGTACACTATTTCATGAATACAGGATAAGAACGATAGCTTGAAAATATTTAGATATTAATATATTTTTAGTAATTTAAATACTGATTTAAAAATAATAATAAGTTTGAAACACATATTCGTGTTACACTATAATTATTAGGACAATATATAGTCTGAGAATGCAATAATTTTCAAGTATTTAAAAATCTATTTATAAGCTGAACTTATTCAAAAACTCTTATGTCTTATAAATATTGTAATACAGAAAAATTGACATTGAATTTTATAGGTAAAACCATACAACGCAGTTATATCAAATAAAGTCAAAAGCTAAAATATGAATCTTAACTTAAAAAATTCCACACAAAGAGCTATAATCTTACTTCAAGTGAAAGAGGGCAATATTTAAATTAAATCAACAGAAAATTTCGTTTCAGTAGTCAATTCTTTCACTATGCTCCTTTTATCATTTCACTTTCGTTGCCGTTGGGCAGTCAACAGTTATGAACGAAATAAGATTTCAAGGGAATGAGAAAATATCTATAGAATACGTGTTAAAAAAGTTTAAAAAAGGATTTGAGATCCTGATAAAAATGTCAGAAATTTTTAAGATATTGTGTGATATGATTAAATTCCCAGAAATTTACTTTGCTTTTATATTAAAGTTATAAATTGCAGAAAAGTAATTCATATTTCTGTGGTACATTCTAGAAGAGTTTTAGTTTATTATCTTGAAATATATCTAAAAATGTTATTATTTTTAAGCTAATACTTTCTGGCTTAAAAAATAATATTTTGAACATGACAACTCAATATTCATTTTTGAATTCTTTAAAATTAGATTTTTCTAAAAAATTAAAAATTATATACTATATACATACTTATACGTAAGTAAACAAATCAGTTTTTAAAGCTTTAATGTGTGTGAACGTGAATAAATCAGTATATAAGTTATCTAGAAAGAGAATTGCAAATCATGATGTTAATACGATTGAAAATTTAGTGGGCAATTTATTTATGATGACAATATTTAATTCAGAAATATCTTCTTCAAAAAGGTATTCAATCACAATTCTATAGCACTTCACACTAATATCCTGCTAAAATTACTCAATGTGCTAGTTTACTAATAATCTTATCTTCAGGAATCATACCAGGATAAGTTTGAGACGTAATTTACGAATTATTACAGAAAGAATTTACGTGTGACTTGCAAATTGGGAAACGCAAATTTAATTTTTTAATATGAAAATATATTAAATACAATTAAAATAATACATTTATGTATACATTTAATTTTATCTGCGTATTTATGTTTTCAAAGATAGATATAGATAAGGAAAACTCTTTTATTTACTTTATTTATGTTATGTATGCAAAAGAAATAAAATCTTCCATTTTATAATAATTTATTATTATTTTTACTATTAATAAATTTAACATCCATTAAAGTAAACAACCAAATGTTAATAAATTGAATTTAAATATTTAAGAAATCTATTTTATACACGTTCATAATTATATATCACCTGATGCTTACCACAAGCACTGCGTTTATGTAAATAAACAAAATTCAATTGGCTACTACTATAGTGTAAACACACAAAAGTAGTGTCTGCGGTAAGCATCCCATGGTATTTTTATGAACGTGTCTAAAATATATTTCTTAAATATTTAAATTTAATATTATTAACATTTGCATTATATTATAATTTCAAAATGGTAAAAAATAATAATGGCACTTTTCAGCGAAATATGACATAATTTCGTAAAGTTAATTTTACATTGTTAAAAAGACAAAATATCGTAAAGCTGCTCTTAATAATGAGAATATATCAATATTATTATGTACACTACTACCCATTAAAATTGCTACACCAACAAAAAATGCAAATAACAGAACGATATTTATTGGACACATACATTATAGTTTAAAAAACAAGTGATTAGATTTACAGGAAATTAGGATGTATAGATCTTGAGAAATCAGTACCCAAATCAGCCACCTCTGGTTGCAATAAAAGCATTTATCCACCTAGGCATGGAGTCAAACAGAGATTGTATGGCATGTACGGGGATCTGAGCCCATGCAGCTTCAACACTATGCCACAGTTCATCGACAGTAGTGGATGGTGAGTGATGGCGTGCCAATCGCTCGGAAATCATTGATCACACGTTCTCAATTGGTGACAGATCAGGAGAACGTGCTGGCCTGGGTAACAGTCAAACCTGTTCTGTATCAAGGAAGTTCAGAACAGTACGGGCAACATGCGGTCGTGCATTATCCTGTTGAAATAAAAGCATTAGGGAGGCCTCGAAGATAGGTCAGAGCCACGGGCCTTAACACATCGGAAATGTAACGGTTGCTGTTCAAAGTGCCGATAATGCGAACAAGAGGTGATCGAGACGTGTATCCAATGGCACCCCATACCATCACTCCAGCAGATGGGTCAGTATGGCGATGTCCAATGCCAGTTGGCAATGCGCGTTCTCCGTGATGCCTCCAAACACGGATGTGGCCATCATGGTCCTGTATACAGAATCGAGATTTATCTGTAAATATGACGTGATGCCATTCCCGCATCCAGGTTCATCGCTGATCACACCATTGAAGGCGCTCCTGTCTGTGACGCAGCGTCAATGCTAGCCGAAGCCATGGTCGCCGTGCAGACAATCCATGCTGCTAAAAACGTCGTCGAACTGTTCGAGCAGAAACTCGTTGCCTTGCAAATGACTCCATTTCTCGACTCAGGGTTCGTGACGTGGCTGTACGATCCCTTGTGACCATGCGGCTAAGATGTCTGCTGTTAGCCGCATGTTAGTGATGCTTCTCTGCTGTTAGTGATGGGGGATCGCTGAGATCCTGCATGACGTTCCGTATGATTTTCCTGAACCCATCGATTCCATATTCTGCTAACAGTCATGGGGTCTCGACCGACGCGAGCAGCAATATTGCGGTACGATAATTCGCAATCCCGGTAGGCTATAATCCTTCCTCGATCAAAGTCAGACACGTGCTGATAGGCATTTCTTCTTCTTACACGAAGCATTACAACAACTTTCTTTGCTGAAAACAATGTTGAAACGGAAATTTAGTATGAGAAAACTGCTGTCAAATCTCTAGTTTTATACACATTGTAGATGTCGCTACTGTCGCCTGCTTTGTATTAATGCGCTGAAAATCTAATCATTTGCATATCACTGCAAGTTCTACCTGTCATGCAAATTTCACGTGTGTGGTGTACCGCTTTCCTGGTGTAGCAATTTTAATGGCCAGTAGTGTAGTTAGTGTTTTGAAAAGCTGTCATAGAAAAAAGATTATGTTTTATGAGAACGTAAAAGTTCGCAATACAAGTGATTTATAAATATAGATTTGTGTATATGATAGGGAATTAAAAAAATAATTGTAAAAGAAAGTGGTAATTGAATAAGAGTGTGTACTGTGTTTTACTATTATTATCTTTTTTTCTTTACGAAAATCGAGTGTGGATAATACCTGAACTGAAAGAAAATACTACTTTAAACATAAAACGCTCACTAGTTAATAACTTGAGATATTAATAATGCAATACAATTTTAAGATACTTATTTTTAAGTGTACAAAATTTTAGGAACAAGGGAATTAATAAATAACAAAAAGGGAAAATACAATACTTAAGAGTATATATACAAATACATTATGCTGAATATTATTGCTTAGAGTATGTCACTAAGTTTTTGAAATTAAAAATAAGTCTGATTTACCAGAAACTAATAAATAAAATTTTACCAATAAATACATAATTGAAAATTTTTTGTTTACATTGTTATAATGTTATACACATTTAATTATATTTTCTATGTATATACATACATACATACATACATACATACATATATATATATATATATATATATATATATATATATATATATATATATATATATATATATATATATATATATATATATATATATATATATATATATATATATATATATATATATATATATATATATATATATATATATATATATATATATATATATATATACTTTTATATGCAAAATTTTTGTTCAACTATTGTGTACATTGTAAATAAAATGAAATAAATTCATGCTGTAAAATAGAAAAACTAATTCATTACACACTAAAATTTAATAATAAGTAGATATTTAGTATTATTGTTAATTAGTATTATATTCGAATTAAAATCAGTTGGTTTTCAAATTTAAATTTTATTCAGTTAATATTTATAAATTATAATTTTTAGTTACTCAAAAATTAAATTGAGAATAATATATTTTAATTAAGTAGCTTTAAATACTATGCCAACGAATTAATAAAATTATGAATGATATATTGTGATTTGGCAAGAACTTTTAATTTAAAATAGAGGAAATGCTAAGATAATTGTTAAATAAAGAGTAATGGAGAGAATTAATTTTTACTGGATTTCAAATTGCTAACACATTATATACATTCAATTACAAAGTCTGTTTGTTTAAAGTATGTATAATTAAATATCAAGTGTCTTATATTGACATTTCAATTGTAAAGCAATGGAAAAATATTTCGTTAATTTTAAGTAAATCATTTCAAGTAAAATGTCACCATTCAAAACGTGGTGTGTAAAGATGTTTCTAAATATAGGTGAAACTCTTTTGGAATGAAATGAAAGAATGTAAAGGAAAAACATCTTCAGACAACAAAAACCAAATTGAAAAGATTTTGGATTAAAACTAAAAGCCACATAGAAAATTGAATAAAATGTTTATATAAATAAATCTTTTGTTATTTCCTTACCTTAGAATTTATTTTCCAACACAACAATTTTAATTTGCTGAAGGAACCATAGTAAGCAGTTATGTAAATAGCATTTCACAAAAAATAATGGTAAAATTGAACAAATAAAAATAAAATTCCTAACAATGAAATTTCCAAGGATTTTTCTTAAACTTTATAATTAATTTCTATAGAAATTCAAAGAACTTTTTAATTAAAGAACTTTAATTGTATACATAATTAATAAAAAAATTTGATTAATGTAAATCCTTTAACATTTTTAAAATTTTTGTTATATTAGTAAGCCAACATTAACAAATCAACAAAAAATATTACAAATTTAGGAAAAAAACGTTTGAAATTGTGTTATGATTAATTGTATATACATCTCATGAATTTTAGTTAAAAAATTTTGTAATCCAATTTTTGAAAAAAATGTATTGTCGTGTGCCAGCTAGGCTGGCATTATGGAGTGCGCTACTCCATTTTTAAAACTGAACCATAATCAGTTGAGGAGTCCGAATTCTTCAGTACAACCATGCCATAGGTATCCGTTTAGAGGGTGGGGAACCATTCGAAACACAATCGTACAAAGAAAGGACAAAGACATGATAGATAGCGAAAGAAAGTACATCCATGCCCGAACCAGGATTAGAACCCACGACCTCCCTATCCACAGTCAGGCACACTAACCACTAAAGAAGTTGGGTGGCTGGAAATATTGTACTTACATCAATTAATGCCTCAGAATCCATTGTTACCAAAAAATCTGAGTCATTACTGAGCATATTAATAGGTGACATATTTGATTCCCTATTAACATGCAGTGATACCTCGTAATTTGTGAATATATACAATTACTTTTTATGATTATTAATTTTGAAATTACTAATTAATGCAAGTTTCATGAACATTTGTAAGATTTTCCTTTATTTAAAAGTTGGACGCGAAATATACCCTTTTATTAAATTACTTCACCTATAATAATCTCCACTTGATTTACTGATATCTTCAATAAATATTTCAAAAACTGACAAAAATTTGTGGAATCAAGATTTTTTTATTGAAAAATGATTGTAAGCTATGATTTCAAGCATGATAATTGCATTTCATACATCAATGAATAAGAGCAAGTATGGTATCTTTAATGTAATGCAGTTTTTATATAATTTAATTCACTGTGTACTGACATTTACACATTCTACCCTGCTTTTATAAAAAAAGGAAAAGCGAAATTACAAAAAAACATTGTAGAACTTTCATTTTTAGGTTTAATTGCATATCATTTCGCTAAAATTCAAAGAATTTATCTCAGTTAAATATATACTTTTGTGAAGGTATGAATTATTGGATTCGTTTCTTACGAATTTTTTATGGCTATAAATCTGAAAACTCTTCGTAAATCAACAAAATTTACTAAGATAATTCAATATTAATTTTTATAAATGTTACTTGAATACAATTAATTTGAATATAATTAATCTGGAAAGAATTTTAATACTAATTAAAAGAAGTTTAGAATTTAATTTAATATAATTTATAAGACACATTATTCAATTGTGATTTTAGTCAAAGTATTTCTGATATATCTTTAATTGTTCTGAATACAAATACATTAAAAAGAACTAACTTTTAATAGCTCATTGAAAATTAAAACAAAATACTTGTATAACGATACTCGAGTAGTTTTTAAAGTATTTTTATAAATATTATACCAATTTAATAAATTATATTAAAATAAGCTTATTAAATATAAATTTAATTCTTCTTCAAAATAGGAACAGAAAATCGCTTACATGTATTTTGTATTTTTAAATTTCTTAAACATAAATGCTTAGAAATATTTCATAACTATAGCAATATATAATAAACTACAGCAATATATTACATACATATATAAAAATTAACATATGAATAGGAAACTAATTCAATGATTAGTAAACAAATAAAAATATTGTCAGTATTGTAGGAAAAATTAATTAATTCATACTGACAGAATTATTGATAAAGGAAGATTTGTTACAAATAAGGAATGACATACATGATATATTTTAACGTCGTAAACTATTTTACCAGGTCCACAAGAATATTGCCTGAAAATGTTTTTAACTTGAATTTTAATTTAAAAAAATAAGATTTTTCACAGTTCTTTTAAGATATGGGTTATCTTATGAAAAATAATATTTCACAAATGTAAGCACCACACGCTACATACTTATCCATAAGCGAAATATTTTTTTAAATTGCACTTATAATTTATACTAGTTCAGTGAATTTTAGTTTTCCCCTTCAAATATTTAACAAGGGAGTAATTTTCTTGAATGTAAAATTGTTTATTATATTCACAGAAAAACTTGCAAATCCATTCTCTAAATATAACATGAACACAGCAACCAAACTAACTTCTGCAAAATATAGTCAAACTTCAGAAGTTAAGCCATAATTTTTTTCCTGTATTCTATTTTTGCGTTCCTATAAAATAAGAATTAATTAAAAATTTCCTTCTATTTCTACCTTTTTTAATTACGTACATTTTCATCTTAGCAAAATATTTAATTAAAAACTGAACTAAAGCTAGAGTTACATCAGATTACCTTATTCAGTTTTCTAATTACTACCAAAAATTAGCAAATTTATGTGGGTAATAATAAAATTAATATATAGTTATAACAAATAAATTTTGTACTATCTAAACTTGGTAAAACTTGGTAAAACAGAAAGTGTATTTAAAAAGTAATATGATTTTTGGCATTTTTAACGAGATTATGTTTTTTATTTGTTTTTAATATTTTGCTTTTTGTTTTATAAGTTTAACTGTAAATCGTTGGTTTACCAATTCACATTGAACACTAATGTTCTTTATATTACAAAAAATTAGATTGTAAACTTCTTGTAAATAAAGTAAATAATTTTATATTAAAAAACTGAAGTGTCTGCGATAAATAAATTTATAATAATACTTAAATTTAAAAATGTGCTAAGATAATTGATTTGCAGGACGTTTCCATGTTGTTTTTGTAATTTACCTATTTCTACACAAAAAATTCTGATAACGCAAATAATCATCAGTTTTTTAATAATCATCAGAAAAATATTTTCAAAATTACTGGGAACAATGCAATTATTTTTGTGTTTTTTACGAAACAATCTCTAAAAAACTTTAATTATTTAAATTTTAAGTTGAGAATGGTTTGTTGATTAAAGCTCTTTTAAAAACGAAATGTTAAAGTAACTCAAGAAGATTAATTTTTTTAGATTAAATACAAAATATTTGCTATTTCATTTAGAAATAATTTATAGAGATTATTTATAAACATTATAAAAATAATATAAAATGTTCACAGTTATATTATTCATATAATTATATGCATTGAAATAAGTACTTAATATTTGAGGTGAAAACGAAAATTAACACAGAAAACTTATCTTACCATTGAGTTATTAATGTATGTAGTCTTTTAATATATATATATATATATATATATATATATATATATATATATATATATATATATATATATATATATATATATATATATATATATATATATATATATATATATATATATATATATATATATATATATATATATATATATATATATATAATACCTTTGCTAAACGAAAAAAGTATTATTTTACATAAATGAAAATAATAGTAGTTTATCAACTGAAACACTGAAACGAATATTTCCTAATTTTCAAATATTTTAAAAAATATCTTTTATTTTAAATATGTTATTTTTACTTATTACGAACTATTTTCTTATTAATATATGACATAAGAACACTAAACATTCTTTGTCAAACATTAATTATAAAATGTACTTCTCTTACAGCAGAAATATAAAAATTTCATGCTTATACTTTTTAAAGAAGTCTGAAATGCAAACGAATTCCCCTCAAAATATTTTAGAGGAAACTTTTTAACTGTACTTTGTGTAAATAAAGTATTATTTAGAAAATGTAATGGTATAGTTCTTTAAAATTTAGAGCATATATACTATATTTAAACTCAATAAAACTTTATTAAAGCTTTATAATTATATTGTATTGAGGCGTAATTATTGTATTAACATAACCCATGTGTAATTTGTTATTTTCCTTTATTATGAATCCTGGTTACAAAAGTATAAAAAGTAAAAATAAACAGATCCAACTCAGACTTTTATATTGTATGTATCTTAATTACTTTTTTCCAACGGTGGGTGCTAGAGTGACGAACCCTATGCTACAACAAGGCCAGAAACTGCTACTCGTTTAACTTTACTCAGCGGGCACCTGTAAACCAAGTCACGGAGTCGCGCGCGCACGCGCTCGCGAGTAGCATTGCCCGTGCCATACCACCATAAGCCAATTTATAGGGTGGGCCACATTCATACATCATCACAGAAGAAAGGACAGAGAAAACAAAAAAGAGAAAATAACTTCCATGCCTAAACCGGGATTCGAACCCGGAACCCATAACTCAGGAGTCTGGAACGCAAACCTCTCTGCCATCGGCTGGCCAATATCTTAATTACTTAATAATATTTTTGACCTGATAAAAATATTTTATTAAAATTTAAAGGAAAATATGATTCTAGCTATAACAAAAAGTTTAAGTTTAACTTTGCTTTTATGTAAACTGAAATCATTTCATTATATTATAAAAATTAGTAAATGTACAATGGTTTCGTCAAAACTTATTTATTTAATTTTTAATACATGAATGAATTTAGAAAGGAAATTCCTTATATTTTCTCCTATTATTCATTTCATTTGCTGTACAAGATTAATTCTTTAGTATTTAGTTTTTCAAATCATACTTTGAATAGAATCTAATTACATTTTGATGCATCAATTACTAGCATTTCACTTGTTATCATTAAATTTAAATTGCAGTTGGGGGAAATTTCTGAATGTTGATGGAATCTAAATATATCTTACAATTATTAAAGTGAAGTATGATTTTTATATTTAGAAATTCTTAATCAATCACTAATTACAATATATTTCTAAAATTAAATGTTACTTACTTTGTAATTTATTAATAAATATGTCTTGATTCTATAATTGGGAAACAAAATCAAGTGCATAATTAGAATAATTACAAAAATTTCCACGAAGCATACCTAAATTAATCTTACCGATTAAAACTAATATGACCTGCGTATTACCTGTGCAGATTAGATGAACTTTAGCTTTTGATATTTATTTAAAATTGCTTCAACTTGTATAGATTTGAATTATATAGAATACATCTTGAAATTCTTAATATTTCTGTAATACGGATAAATTTAATTGTTATCCTGTTACTTTGTGAGTTGATTTAACTTTAAAAAATTAACACTTTTATTATTAAATATAGTACATGATTGCAGTAATCGTTAATGAATATTTAATCTCATTTTTCTTAAATTTACTAAAATACAATTTTTGTGTTTAAAAAAAAGTAAATATTTCTACATAGTACAACTTAAAAGTATATTCAATTATTATATTTTTTTATGTCATTCTTAATAATAATGAATTTAAACACTAAACCTGTCCACTCTGTGGCTCTGGAGAAGTAATAGACAGAGACCATCTGCCCCCTTGTAGGGCTCTTTTGCTGCTCAACGGAAGAGGCGAGATATTGGGAGGCAAGATCGCTCCTTAGGCAAACGACTTCGGTCTATTTTCTGTAGTTTACATTTTTGTAACCTTTACTTCTTTTTATTTTGCCTGGCCATTGGAAATAAAAGAAATTATAAATATTTGTAAGCTCATAAAGTTAAATATTAAGAACACTAAGCAATATTGTTGGCAATAAAGATAAAATATCATACTGGTAGAATAACTGTTAAAATTATACGGATTTCGTAGAATGTGAGTTTCAGATTGTTAACTTTAGAATAGAATTTACCACATTAAAAGCAGAATTTAGATTTTTGCATCGGATACTAATATTCTATGCTATAGTAATTCCAGCAAATAATCATCCGCTTTTATAATAAAGCAACATATTCATTTGAATTCTGAATATAGTTCTTTCGTTAATGGAATCTTGTGAATAAGTGTTTTAACTAGGCCATTTGATAAAATAACTTTTTTTCATCCTAAAATTTCTGTCACAAATATTTTAATGATGAGGATTTAAAGCTGGTTATAGAATATGATGCAGAATTGTAGGTGATGTAATACATGCAAGGGATACTTGAAATATTTATAAATACTTTACAAACTACATTCCATTGCATTATTTCGATGCATAAAAAAACTAACAAAATTATTATACATTGTGTATTTTAAATAAATTGTTTATAGTAATGTGGTACTTAAATGACGATGCAAGAAAGAGAGAATATATTTCAAAATTTAACCATCGTATACACATAAATCTATTCATATATATATATATATATATATATATATATATATATATATATATATATATATATATATATATATATATATATATATATATATATATATATTAACTTATGGAGAAGCTATAATTAATATGAAAATATAACAATCTTAATAAAATTATCACCATGCAATCATCAGTTTTCATTATACAATGTACACAACTCTATAACTCACATTTTTATGATATTTAAAAAAATTATTGTAGAATAACTACGTCACAGAATCAATTATTTTTATTTTCCACTTGAAAATTACGAACAATTTTTGTTTTTCTAAATTTAGTTCAAAGATTTCAAGTGTATGATTAAATCAAAATTATTAAAGTATATCTAATTGAATTGTCAAATGCGCCCTTAAGTCATGTTATTTTTATCGCGTCTAATTTCATTTTTCCTAAGCAAAGCAAAATGAAAAAATTTAATTTTTTGGTAAAGAATAATCAAATATATATCTAAACTTTTCTAATCAAAAACAAAAAAGTAATTATTCAATTTTCACGAAACATTTCCGGAGGCACTTTTTGAATATTTTAATAATTCAAACCAATCTATTTTCTTTTTCTTTCAAGATCCAACGGTTATATTGAATGGGCTTTTATTAATTTGTAATCGTTAATAAATAATGGAATTTTAATAAAAAATGAGTTACATTTGTATAATTACATTAAGTGATTTACTTCTGAATGCAGTCTACTTTTATATTCTTTTTTACAAAATAATTTTCATTCATTTTTATTTTATATTTAATCTTCAAAAAATCATTTTGGAACCAGTAAATTTTCTTATTATTTAATAAATGATTATTAAAATTAGTGCATTTCTTTTGTGTTTCTCTTAAAATAAAATTATGTATTGGTTGTAATTTTGTTGTTTAATGAATTGTATTATATAAATTCCTTTCACTATCATAAATAGTGAATTTTCTTAAAATCCTTTGTAATTTATTCGCAAATATTATTTTGTATGATATGCAAGTCTTATGATATTGTGTTATGATATGTACATATACATACCTATTACTTACACCTACATATTATAAGTAAAATCAAATGGTGATTTGCTATTTTGTTTTATTATCATTAAAAATACCTTCTAATTAAGAAACATATCTTTCATCCAAAATAATCTCAAATCAAAATGAAAAACGAAATTAGGTAATATAAATAAAATCTGAAATTGTCATTGTTATGAAAGAAATATAGATTTGATATAAATTGAATGCAAGCAATTGGAAAAGCAGAAAAATCTAAAGTCAAATTTTTAATTCATATTAATACTGTATAACATATGAATAAAGAAATTTTAAATTTCTTTATGTTAATTTTTTTATTTAACAACTTAGAAATAAAATATAAATTCTGCTATATTATTTACTCTAGAAAATCATCTCACTGCTAATAGAATTAAAATTTATAAAATAAATTATGCGCTTTGCTCGGAATAAATAAAGAGCACTTGCTGTTTAACAAAACAAAGGTAGCTTAATTTCGTTCAGAAAAGGTTATTATTTTATTTGTGGATAAATTGATTGACAGAATCACAGACAAAATAATGACTTTATATATATATATATATATATATATATATATATATATATATATATATATATATATATATATATATATATATATATATATATATATATATATATCTATATATATCTATATATATCTATATATATATCTATATATCTATATATATATATATATATATATATATATATATATATATATATATATATATATATATATATAGATAGATAGATATATATATATATATATATATATATATATATATATATATATATATATATATATATATATATATATATATATATATATATATATATATATA
Source organism: Latrodectus hesperus (assembly GCA_037975125.1). Classification (NCBI taxonomy): domain Eukaryota; kingdom Metazoa; phylum Arthropoda; class Arachnida; order Araneae; family Theridiidae; genus Latrodectus; species Latrodectus hesperus. The sequence continues at coordinate 4,521,160 of JAJQOW010000014.1, forward strand.
TATATATATATGTCTACATATATATATATATATATATATATATATATATATATATAGACATCATATATATATATATATATATATATATATATATATATATATATATATATATATATATATATATATATATATATATATATATATATATATATATATATATATATATATATATATATATATATATATATATATATATATATATATATATATATATATATATATATATATATATATATATATATATATATATATATATATATATATATATATATGTGTGTGTGTGTGTGTGTGCGTGTTTGTGTGGGTGAGTGTTTATTTGTGTGTCTATATATAATGATCAAAAATATTAGTATAATTAATGTTCATTGAAAGTTATTTTTAATATACAGAGTCTTTCCTCTTTTCAAAAATACGTAAATGTCTAACTTTATAGAAATATACTTTGGTAACTTTAAAAAATTTCGGGCATTTTAATTAACTGTTGCAATCTGTATTAAATAAGCTCTTCTTTGTGCTTACGACTGAAGTTTATTATAGTTTAAGCATTTATGTAAGAAAATTAAAATATATTTGTGACATTTGAATTTTTTATATACATTTATATTTCAATAACATATTCAATTTTAAGTTTTTAACTTCATTTAAATAAAATAATGCAAGAAAAAATTTATTATTATATATTGTATTAAGTACTATTAAAATACCACTTTTTTATATAAATTCTATTTTGAGTATTAAATGGAACAATTACTTCTATAAGAACGAACACAATCTCATCTTATTTTATGCATTATTTCCTTTCAAGAAAATCTTCTGAAGCATAAAGTATCTACGTGGAAGTCTTCATTTGTCTTATCGGTCACAGTTCTCAATCATTTAAGTAATCCTTCCTGCTTTAGGAACTTGCAATAGAAAATGGAAATTCCATTTTCTTTCTTTTTCCTTTTCATTTCGTTAGGCATTTGATGGATTCCATGAAATATCTATCCATTTTAGAATCTCTTCTTTCGCATATTCGTTCTTTGAGCTAACCATGTATCTATATTTTACATGATAGAAAATTTTGTGCACGGCTAATAACGATTAAATGTCACTGGTTGAGATGTCATTTTTCATATACGGAAGATATGTTTCTCAATTTTAGTAAAATCGTTCATATTAGGTGAAGTAAATTACAGCTTAGATACTCTGTCACGCACTTTACACAAAATTGAAGTTTAAACTTGTTTAAATTAAATACGTATTAAAATTAGTGGACTTTGATCAAAACAATAATTTTCTTATTGACACGTATGACTATATTTCAAAGTCTAAAAATGAAATATAATTAAGGTTATTTAGTTAAAAGTATTTTAGAGTAGTAAAAAGTATTTTTAAATATTACGATTTATCCCTAAATTTTTTATAATGCATAACATTTACCTTATTTTATCACTGTAATATTGAAAATAGTTCTGATTTTTCCAGAATGTATATGCATTGTTTTAAGTAAATGCTACAAAAGAAAACATTACGAAGTAAAAATTTTCTTCTTATCATGTGTTTCATTTTTAACAGGAATATGAAAATTTTTAAGTGAAGTATTTCATATATTTTGTAATTTTCATACAAAAGCATTTTGTTTGGCAATACCTTTCTTTACATAAATATATGCTATGCTGTGAAAGCTATAAAATTTATAAAATATATAAAATTTAGAAAAATAGAAAAATAAAAAAAATAAAAAATATAAAATTTAGTTATTATATTCTTAGTATTGTTTGTTTAGTTTTTTCACAAAATGCACCTCGAAATTCATGTGTCGCTTGAAATATTTTTATGAATAAACTATATTGCTTTTTTAGAGAGCATTGTACAAACTTCACGAAATTAGACTTGAACTTTATATTTTTTTTTCTAAAAAGCTTTTGGCAACATAAGGAAAGATTAATAGTAGATAAAATACGATTGCTTTACGTGACGTTTGTAGTGTGTGTTGTTTGTAATTATTAAAAATTTACGTTTATATTCAGCGTCACACAATAATTTGCTGCCGTGATACCCATATAAAAATACGAACCTTCTTTGTTATTCAGAACACTATTTTATTATTTAAAAGAAAAAAATGGTGACGAAAGAAGAATAAGTGTTACAATGAAAGCGCGTAAATTTAAAACTATTCGAAGTAACAAAACTCTTTTTTCAGCTGAGATTAACCATTTAAAAGACGGTATTTAAAATGAAGACGTGGAATATACGTTGAATCGTCTGGCATGTGACCGGAAAAAAGTGAAAATGGTTGATGATGAAATGAAGGTTTTTACGGATAAAGGTTAGGAATATGACATTGCCCAATATGAAAACTATGCAAATAATGTTGAACGTACAATTTCTAAAGCCTGAAAAGTCATTCAAAAGAAATTATAGGCAACTGTTAACAACAGCAATAATTTTAATTTCAAAACTGATAATGCCAATCTGGTGAAAAATCTGTCTGTTAATCTACAACTTCTTCAGACAGCACATATTACTCCAACTATCAAAATGATATTGACGTTGACTATAATAGAATCTTTTGGAGGAGAAATAAAGAATTAGCAGACATTTTGAGAGCAATTTCATTTTTTGTAGACTCCAATCTAAACTTATCAACTATTGAGAAATTAATTCTTTGAGAGGATAGTTACAAAATGAACCTAAATGGTTATTTGATGGAACTAGCATTATTGCTAACTTATATGAAACAATTAAAAATTTTCAAATGAATAAATATAGTGATAAATTTAGAATCATTCAAGATCATTTGGAATTTTTGGAGAATTTAAAGCCAATTCGGAATCTATCACCAGCAGCATTAAATTAAATTTACATTGAATGCAACAGAAAATAACAAGCTTCATGCGCTTTAGAAGGCATCGAAAAATATGGAAGATATTTAACTTAAATTTTACGTGCATTACCTGACATTTGTTGCCAGTGGGTTATTTAAACAAAACCCCAAAAACTTTTTTGCTTTACAAAATATTGATGTGTTTTTCAATTTATACATTTTCTCTTCGAAGAAGTTGAAGGGACCCTTACAACAAGTAAAATAAAAAAAATTTCTCGATCTTAATTATCCTTTAATACCTAACTTAGGATATTCCAATGTAAATTCCAAGCCAACTGCTAGAGGTAAGAAACTTTCATCCTTCTGTCGTTTCTGCGAAACTACAGTTCTCAACAGTGCAACTCTGTGACACAAGAATGCAAAATTAAAATCTACGAATAGATGTTTTTGTGCACTGTACGTAAACTCATAAAAAAGGACTGTCCTTGTAAGAAAAAAGCTTTTTGGGTTAAATCCAAAAAAGGCATTATGTTTCTACTTCTATAAAACAATGTTGATCACTTAGATACTTACGTCTACTCACAAGGTTAATACTGATACACCCAACGCATTGCATTTTCCAACTGCAAAAGTTTTTATAACTGACTCACGGGTGCCATAAAATTGATCCGTTGTCTTTTAGATGAAAGTAGCCAGACAAGTTTCATTCATAATTTTCTTGTTGAAAATTTGATATTAACAGTTATTTCTACAAAACCATTGGAAATCTACAGCAAATGTTCCTCAAATGAGATGGAAAGTAAAGTTTCAGCTATCAACCATTCGAAATAAGTCTTCAGTTAACATTGAAGCATTTGAAAGCTCATCCATACGTATTACATCATCTGCATAACGGATGCGTCATAGGTCACATTCCATAAAAGAATAAATTTTGTTGACCCTTGCGATAACTTACAAAATCTAAATATAAAAGTTTTGATTGGTACTGATTTCTACTGGCAAGTATTGAACCCTGAAGCTCCCGTTATACTTTCAGAATTACTTGCATTGTTTCCGTGAACACTTTAGTTGGGTTCTCAGTGAACCTCAATCATACACAACAGTTTCAAACGTAGTTTCTGTAAATCATCTAAGCACATTTATTCAACAATATCCTATCAAAGAAAATGTACTTTGTTTCTAGTACTTGTAAACCATTGAAGTCTATACTTGATAAGAAAAAATAGAATGAATATAAAGTTGAATGCAATGTATAAACATGGTTTGTCAGTTTTGAATAACTTTCATGACTCATTTGAATAGATTGATAATCGCAGAGTTTTTGTTATTTCCCTGGAAATTAAAAGTGTCAACAGTATCAACAGAAAAAAATTACGTTTGAGAAAAAAATTTTATCACTTCAAAAAATTTAATTACAGGAATTTTAAAGTCCCAACACAGAAAATGCATGTTGAATTACATTAAACAATGATTTATTGAAGTTCGCATCCCATCGGCAGATAAAACTGAAGACCCCGTGCATTACATGCCACATCATGCAGTGAAAAAGAAACAGAAAGATGATAAAAAGAAGGAATTGTCTTTGATGTTTCATTACATTCTTAAGGCATACCATAATTAAACGATATTGTTGGTTGTCATCTACTATTTCGATTGCATGAACCTGCATTTACTTGTGATGATAAACAGTCTTCCTTGCAATTCCTTTTGCGTAAAAATTACTGAGATAAAACAAGATTCATATGGTACAAACAATAACAAAAACCTTTAAAAACAGCTGCATTTACAGGTGAAGATTTACAGAAGAAGATATAGATTCACTCGCTAACCATTCGGATTATATTGTAATCCTTTTCTATTGTATGCTACTACATGAGAATTAGACACTAATCACTTAAAAGGTTTCCTTACTTCTGCAACACTTTTAGATAAACGCCTATCTATGAATGAGTTTTTGGTTAATCTGGAAAATGAATCACAAATAATAATGTTATAAAAACAAGTGAAAGATCTGATGTCACCGAAAAAATTACTGATGGAAAAATGGTCAATTAACTTTTTGAGGCTTCAACACTTTCGTGTCAAGACCAATACTACAGTTTTAGGCCTAGAATTGAATAAGAAAAAGTGATACTTTGAGCAACATTTATTAAGACTTTGCTCTGTGCTTCTCTAGATAAGTCTCTTAGTAAGAGACGGATACTCCACTGTGTTGCAAATTTGTATGATCATTTAAGACTACTTACACCTTTCACAAGGTGTGGAAACATACTCTTTCAAGATACTTGGATTCTTGGAATCAAGCGGGAGAAAAATCTTGCCAATAAAGTTTACTTTTCTATGCCATAATATGTTACAGCACAACTCGATGTTATCATGAAAATTCTTTGTTCCATAGACGCTCCACTTTTTGTTTCTTTTAGTATTAATGTGTTTTGCGATACATATGGATGAGCTTATGGCGTGGTCGTGTACGACGTTACTTCTCATAGTTATCAATCAAGTGTCCATTTAGCATGCAGCCTCAATAGATTTGAGCTAGCAAGAAACTTTGTCTTCTTCACTAGACATTTCAGCAGCTGTCATTGGAACCAGATAGATGAAATATTTTTACAATGAAACGGGTTTTTCATTATTCACTGCTACATTATGGAGTGATTGTGAAGTCTCCTTTGGTTGAATTCAGGGTACTAAAAATAGATGGAAAGCATTTGCGAGTAATAAGTTTACAGAAATCATTTCCTACACTGATTATGTACAATTGATGCATTGCCCGGGACCATACAATCCAGCTCACAAGCTATCAAAAGGCATTCTACCATTTACACTGAAAGATCTTAAAATCTAGTGGAATGGTCTTGCTTAGACTGATTGATCTCTAACAAACATGGTCAGATTCTAAGAAAGATTACTCTCGTAACTTAGAGGAGAATAAAAAAGAAATGCAAACGTTTCATTTCACTACTTCTCAACCCAACATAAAAACTAACAAGCCAAACTCCTTTTTCAGAATGTTACTTGTTACTGCATGAATTCTATGCTTTATATTGAACAGATCCCAAGAAAAGAATGTCGGAAAAATGACACTGCAGAAGTTCATGATGCTAGAAATTATTGGATACAAAGGCTCAGGAATAGTCATTTTAATTAGAATATGAAGATTTTTCAGAATCCAAACCACATCCGGAAAATTCAAAAATTACAAATTTCAAACCACTATTTGAAAATAAGTTTATTCGTAGTGGTGGTAGATTATAGTTTTCAAGTTTATCAGAAGACCAAAATCATTCAGTTTTTCTGGAAGTATATTATCATTTCATAAGCCTGCTGATACATAAACAGAAACATACGTAATGGAACACCTGGTCTGTACCTTAGATTATCAAGCATACCTCCACCACGTAATACATCTGCTTGTGACAGAATTGTCACAAAATTTTAAAACAGAATTGAATGTAAATAGATCTCTAAGGTTTGAAATTAAGAATTTGACAATAATATAACATCAACATAGCAAAATGCACTACCTAATGATCAAAGTTGTGTTTTTCTGAACTACGTTCTAAATTCTGGATTCTATGAAGACGGCAGGCCATCAAAAATCATAGACAAGTAGTTGCCTTGCAAAATAGTGAATGTCATTCATTATTCTCAAATTAAAGCGTCTTTACCTGCTGACAGAATAACTTCAACTTTACCGCTCACTGTCATATGAATAGTTTTGCTGGACTGTTAAATATACATAATCGAAAACCAAGAGACACGGTCTAAATAGCATTATTCATGTATTTAACAAAAAGAGCAAAATACATTGAACTTGTATTAGACCTGTCCACTGATAAGTTTCTCTTAACGTTACATTCAATTTGTTGGTTGTAGAAGTGCCTACATATAATTTACACTGACAAAGCCACATCTCTCCACGAATCTAATAAGAGGCGGATTTTACTGTGGCAAAATCTAACATCAGATAAAGTATAGCAATTTTATGGACATAATTGCATAAAATAGAAATTCATTGCATTTTTCAATATTATTCATTTCGCATTACTTTCCTTAATGAATAACATTCATATAGCTAACGGCGTAGCAAGCTTGGCTTCTCCAAGTTTCATAAGTAACAACACATAATTTAAACTAGAAGAAAGTAATCGAAATTCTTAAGAAAAAAACTATATAACTATAGCTTAACTCATTATTAGTCATGTAACTTATTTTAAAATAAATTAGCAAGACCGTTTTTAAAATGAAATTTGTTATAGACTAACAAAATCGCAAAAGTATATTTATTTAAAAATGTTATATGCTTTTCTAATAAATTTTACAAATAAATTTGAGATTCAAAACATACTAAAACTCGTTATACCATAATTAATGATCATACCATAATTAAACACATTCAAAGCAAAACGTTAGGCAAATAAAAATTAATTTTATGTATAATTTTCTATAATTGTTTAATTTATTGATTCAAAAAATAAATTAAACATTTTTAAAATTAAATTATTTTAATTCATGCAAATATTTAATATTTTCTAAAAATACGTTTAATGTTTTAACTGAAAATATTTTTACTTAAATTTTGTACATTTTAAACTTATCAAATGATCCATTAAATATTTTATATCATTTGATTTTCCTAATGTATATACATGGAATAACTCTGCTCTTTGACAGACATTTCTTTATTTAATTTGTCCTCTTTGATCTTGTTTAATTTCCGGAATAAGAAGATAATTAATTTTATTTAATTTTGAAAATCAATATGTACACTTTTGTAAGGGTGCGGCGAATGAAAGGTCATCTTTTTAACGCAAATTCGTTCATAATACCTTATTTTTTATTCATCTTTTCAACCTTAAACAAATATTGTTTTAATTTTTATCTCTATTAAATTGAACACAAATGTATTAAATTCACACACTTAAATATTTAGCAGTTACTTTTTAAATAAAAATAACTTAAACATTTAAAACACACATTTTTAATAAATCATTAATAATATTTCAGATAAACAACAGCGTATAACTTTTATATTATATTATATTTATTATTATTATTTTATAATATTTATCTTCATTTTTTAGGCTTTGTTTTAAATAGTTTTGAACCCTATGTACTTTATCACACTTCCATCCACTGATTTATAATAATCTAAGTAAAATATGCAAAACATATACAACTTGTATTAAGTTCAACTCTTAATATCTTTAAATAAAAAGATTTGCATACCTTTAAGTAATAAGAATATAAAATGAAAGCATTTTACAAACCTTAATCACTTTTTGTTTAATTTTGAATAACTATTTCAATAATAGTTGAATTTTCTAATATTTTACTTTTTAATTTAAAGAGTTAAATTATTTACAAAATTCTAATACCAATTTACCATAGAGATAAGTTTTCCACAAGACGAGCTAAAACGCTACATTCGTAAACAATTAATTCACATCAGAAATAGTTAAAAGTTTGAATTTTTACATTTCGTTTTTTTCCTTTTGTACAAATATTCAAATTAATGAAAATGAAACCTTCTTAAATGGTTAAATTAACTATTTTAATATTAAAATCTATGTTTTGAAGAAACAAAAACCAACGCAGGTATAAGGAGAAAAAGGAAAATTTCATGATGCAAATATACTTTATTAGAATAGGATGAGGTATTTTTTATTACTAACATGAGGAAGATAATCAAGGTTCTTACAGTAGACTTAAGCTTTTAAGATTTTCATAACGGAATGTAGAAACATATTCACTGATAAAGACAACAATAACCAGTTCATGGATTAGTGTTTTAAGAATAAAATATTTCTGTTAAAATATGTTAAGTTTTTTTTACTAGACTTTCACAATGAAATGCTGAATGATTGTTTTTTTTTAAATTACTCTGTTTCGAAAAAGAATTTAATTTCAATTATTACGCTTGATGCATATCATCCGAATGTGCAGCAGAAGGTAATTAGAACAAACGTTTCCAATCAGTTTGGTAAAAGATAAAACCAAGCAACTGATTTGCAAAAGCAGTGCAAATAGGAATGTAAAAACATGTAAAAATATTTGTTGAATTTAAACCAATAATTCTTCATATATTGCTTTGTGCAGAATAACACCAAGATTATGAATATTATGTCACTCCAATTGTTATATATATATATATATATATATATATATATATATATATATATATATATATATATATATATATATATATTGACCCACCTTTATAAATATTCAGTTTATGGAAAAATTTATAATTCTTATATAATGTACTTTAATATTAAAAGTATTTGAATTTAAGGCATTTTATATTAAAGAAGCACTTTATTTATGTTATTCAAATATTTTCAGTTAGACTATATTATCATAATTTGAATGAAAGTCACGCGAAAGTATTATTAAGTTAATTATCACGGGATATCATGCAGTTTTATTAAATGCATATATATTTATTAAATCCTCATCATTTTGAGTGAAAGCTAATTATTAATACTTAATGTATATTCTTAAAATTTTTAAATGATAAAGAAAAAGTTAAGATATCAAAATTTTGAATAGAATCTTCTCCTTTTTCTACATTTTATCGATTTATTACTGTAATTACAAGAACAAGTGCCAATAATTAACTTTTATTGAAATGCAAGAACATTATTAGAATATCACTAGGCGATATCAATTATTAAAAATTTACAATTTCAAAAAATAAAAGTAACTCTTAACTCTACAGTTAATTCAGCTCACAGGAGTATTAAAAACAAAACCTTAGAATATCACTTAAAATTTATCACATTTCATGTTAATATTTAACACATTTAATTAACAGAGCAAGGAGAAGATTATATGCAGTATTTTCCAATCCTTTCTAATCCTTCTAAAATTTTGAAACTATTACATTCTTCAATATGCTCTACTTAAGCTTTTTCTATCAAAATAATTTCGCGCGCACGCACATGCACGCACACACCGTTTTATGTAAATATACATTTTTAATATATATGCCAGAAAAATTGCAAATATTAATAAAACGGAATCGATGTTTTAAGTATTTTGAAATATAGACGAATCTTAAGATAATTTCCATCTATCATTTCAAGTCCTGTCATTCCGTCAATTCGTTTAAGATTTCTATAGATTATACTACACATATTTCTAAGAATATACACATCGCATGCACGAGTTCTCTTATATTTTATGTAACAAAAATACTAAGAACAATAAATATAAGCTAAATAAAAGGGATGTTTTTGATTTTAATACAATTCTTTTATTGCCTACTATACATTTTATATGTTAAGGCATCCATTATAAAATATGGAACAAGAATATTCATATAAATGAAGAAAATAAAAATGCTTATTAATAAAGGCATTAATGGCATAAAACTTATAATTAGTTTAATATTAATTTTATACAATTTGCAATGTGTTGGAAATTTTCCAAGTGTTTTGCAATGAATGCATCTAGAAAGAAAAAAAAAGCATCGTTTATCTTGCTAGATATAATGAAAGACTCATATTATTCAATATTTCATTACTGTTTTACTGACAAAAACAGTTATTATTCAATATATTTTTTAAAATGCATTTCTGTATAACTTTTTGTAGCTTGATTTAAATGCTTACTTACGGAAATAATATACAAATTTAGTAAAATTGCAAGTTTTTGAAGCTTATGATTCTGAATATTGATTTTTCTCTAGAAATTAATATTCCATTAGACTAATTATATTAGTTTTAGAATCAGAAATTTAAACGTAATTTTTAAATTATTTTCCATATCCTTTTTTAAATTATTGTTTCAAAAAATAATATAAATATCTTACTAAAAATCAAAGTTTTAAATAAGACAGTTATTTTAGTCAAAAGTTTGAAATAAAATATTTATATTAGTTAAAGTTTTAAATATATGCATTATCAGCACTATTAAGTTAAATTAAAATCCTAGAAATACTATTATATTGAAATCAGAACAGCACTATGTGTAATTAAAATTACTTCATGATTGATACTAATTTAATTTTGTTTTATTAACATATGCATAAGCATTTTAACAAGCATTTAAAAATTTAAATTAGATGTTATAATTTACATAAAAACTGCAATATATATGAAAATATTTAACATGGTTATTAAAAAGTTTCCTTATTTTCGGAACCACTTTATTAATGGATTTATTTTATGTAAATATGTTTTGATATAAAATATAATCTCCAGATAAGAATGAAATGAGAGTGAAAGAGAAGTAGGTGCTGGATAAAAAACAATTCATGTATATTTCAAAATATTTGGAAGTATATATCATTACCAACTTTGCCTTTGTTAATAAATTTATTTGCTTTTTATTAAAAAAGTGGGCATAACTCAAATTTATTCTAAGTAAATATTGTTTTACTGATATTACATTAATTACTATTAAAATATCACATCAAAATCCAGAAGACAAAATTTATACAGCCTATCACAAATATGAATGTCAACTTACAAAACAAAATTAAGTTAAAAATATATTAGTTTAATTTAAAAATGATTTATTAAAATAAAATTTGTCTTATACACAAAATGCATTATAATTTATGGTAAACGTCTATGGTGTAAATATATCATCCACTTAAAAGAATAAGTTCCGAGTTTTTCCTGTCAATATTATAAACTACATATTTTATATATAAATCATTCATCTACTTTCAAACACTTATAAAATTTAACATTCACATTTCTACAGAAGGAAGGACATGTTTTAAAAACAATATATAAAGCATTACGTAAAATGTCAAATTTTACATATCATAAATCTTATAGTGGTAAAGTAAGCCTATAATATAAAACATGTTTTCTATATTTAACTTAAAGACTGTGTAAAGCAATAGACTGTTTCTACTGAAACTGTTATGGTACATTGATGAAACTCAATATGTAAGAGGAAACAATAAAATAAGTTAAATAAATTCACAAAGATAAGTTGAAAGATCAGAAATAATATTGTTGATATGATATAACTTGATTTAATTTTATGAAACCTCAAGAAACATTTTTTTTAACCTGAATGATCAAAATTTGCACATTTTGAATATTGTATTCATTTTCTTCCATTTTAGACTATAAGAAACGGCTAATTGATTTTGCTTTACGATTCTCACGAACTCATCTAATTCAAAATAAAAGTTAACCTCTTGCTAATATTAATTTTCACTTGCAGTTTTAGAACTATAATGTATAATGTGTAACGTCTTATGTAGTTTTATTGTTTATAGCAGTTACATATATTTTTGATTACAAACTCTGATTCACATGAAAGAGAATTAGTTGGTTCTAAGATTTCAATTTTTTTCTGCTACGTGATAATTGAATATTTTTATAATATCTATGAAAATTATTTGTAAAAAGGATAAACGCTGTGAATCCGTAGTGCCTAATAGTTGTTAGGTGATCTCTTACATGGTGTTAAATTTCGTTTGAAACAATTCACAGAAGAAAATTCATTTTTCTGGATTATGTGAGCAAATGTCTAATTTATTTTAGCATCCTCTCTTGCGCAACATATTACAATGTACGATTTACTTACAAAATATATATTTATTAAATAGATAAAACAATTTTAAAATAAGTATTTTAAAAAAATACTTTCAATTAGATAAAAAATGCCTAAATTGCTTATAATAAAGGGGAGAAAAATAATGAATCTTTATTTCTAATCTGCGAAGTAAAGGGCAATTTAATGTCCTAATTATTTACTTCTGTCAGCCCCGTATTGTACGTCTATGGTGCATGGGAAGACCGTATGTGTTGGAAAAAAGAAAAATGAATGTGACATTATTCTTAGGTACTTTTCTTTAGCTAATACGCATACTGGCCTAGATTTTGAGGGGGTGGTTTAAAATATTTTGAATACTTTACCTTATGAAATTACATTCTCAGATTTATTCGAAAATCCTGTAAATCATTTAATTATGTGAGTTCGAAAATTGGCTTACTACTACAAAATGTATATTTTCTACCCACTCTATCAAATTACATTTCAATTTCTATTTACAGAAAATAAAGAATTAAAACTCACATTATTTAAGCTATTTTAACATAAAAAAGAAAGAAATGCATGAGTAGAAAGTAAATTTAAAATTATAATAGAAAAGATTTTAAAATACTTCTCTTTTTCTAACAAAGAAAAATGTCTGAAATTATTCTTTTGTTTCAAGTAAAGATAAAATTATGTTTAGATTTCAAAAGTCATGTCTAGACATTTATATATTAATCTTTGTTCAGCTATTTTTTATCATTCAATATAATTGTACCGATTATTTATTCAGAAAAAGAATGTATTCAGTAAATTCAGCTAAGTTTTTCTAAAAATATAAATTCATACGGAAACGAGCAAGGGAATCTAGACTAAAAGAGCTTTAGAATATAAATTATAAAATATTTATTTTTTAAAATTATGTCTGTATTTATTCATTTCTAAAAAAGGTCTATTACTGAATATTTGCGTTTTATATCAATAGTTATAATTAAAAGGAAATTTATTCTAAATACCTTTATCTTAAAATACCATCCAGTTGTGTTTTAAAATTTCATTTTAAAATATTTTTAATGTGATTTTATAATTTATGTATCTTATAAATTAAAAATATTATAAAATAATTTTTTGTTAGCTTTATTCAAATGCTAAACAAACTGAAAAATAAAGATTACTGTTTTTAAGTCATTACAAACATGCATTTTTTTTTTGTATTTCTCAGATATTCCAGGAACCATATTTGTATATTTGCCTATTAATTATCTTCTAATTTAATATGATTTAGAAAAATTCCTTCAAATTTCGGTGTTCCACACAAGTACACATATATTAATAGAAATCCTTATTGGATGAAAATAATGTTAATAAAATGAGACGTTTTTTTAAATGAGAAATATTTAAATAATTTTTGTAATTAATATTTTACCCAGTCTGCAAACAGTATATTTTGACGACAAAAAGATAATTTTATGTTTTTGAAAGGTAAGTAATTACACTACTATTTCTAAACAAGTTTTATTTAATATTCGTGTATTTCATGTAGCTTTCTAAGTTAAATATTTTCTTTTTTGTTTATTAGCATTTTGAAAAATATTTGTCACGCTCTTATTCATTTAATACTTAAATAATACTTAAATATCCTTTACATTCTTTGTAAAGCTTGTTTTAATATATTGGTCACAATGACAAACCTACCTCTCATTTTTTTCTATTGAATAAATTGAATTATAAAGATTTTATCATCATAAGATCTTTCTTAATAAATAATATTTTTAAAGTAAGTAGTTTTGTTTATTATTAGCTATGGATGCTTCAACTCTCACTGCGTTAACTATAATAAAAGTACACATAAAATCTCATAATCTCGACAGCAATTCAATCGGCATGTAAAATAGAAATTCACATTTGGCCTAAAATGCTAATATGAATTTTTAATTTTTTTCAGATGTAAATCGAAATCAGATATTAACATCAAAAATTGTTAGAAGACTGCATTGTCTTATCTTTTTTAGAAAATGCAATGAAGCATTTTTGCTTATGAGTTAGGGAATAATGTATTAATATTGTTATATTTAATAATTATTGTAAATATTTTTAAGAAAAGATATTTAAACGTATTTATTTAAAAAAAGAAAGAATTTGTTTGGATAAATCTTGCACGTGGTGTGTAAAATTGCTCTGTAACAGGAGCATTTGCTGAATTTATATTTGTCTTGCTGTATTCTAAATAAATTTCAGTTACTCTTGTAGTATGTGTAAAAATCGTGATGTTTACTAAATCAGTCAAGATTCTTGAATTTGCTAATAATTTATTAAATTAGTTGACAAAATAATGCAACTGAATTTAATATTTTGTAATTATTTACAATGTGACATATAAAAATTTTAGATTTTTTAATTATTATTTAAATTATATAATGTAAACAAATAAAACGTGCTCCTTATCTCTCGTCATAAATTCTCAAATAAAGTATTTTAAAATTAAACACAAATTATTATACGCATAAATTTTCCAACATATTATTTTTTTTAATGAATTGAATCAGGATATATTTTTTTGTTTGTGTTTATATTTTATTCCTATGAGAAAGGTTTTTATTAAATATATATAATTTAAATTCAAACTAAATAATTTAAAAATTAAAGACAAAATAAACCTGAAAAAAAGTTGCAATAATATTAAAAATATGTTTAAAATCAAATATAAAAGTTAAAGGATTTACAAAAGTTATAAAATAAGTTTCTAAAATATACTGATGATCACAATCTTAAGCAATAAATTTGTGAAATAAATGAGAGCGGTTAAAAAATCTAGAACATTTTTATATAAGGAGCATAAAACTTATGTGGACTGGTTTTTCTTGTATGTTTATCGTTTTACAATCTAGCGAATGTATGTACTAATCTAAACTAGATTACAGTTTGTGTCACTTAATGTAGAGTTCCAATCACTAGAAGTACTCCCACGAAAGTTGCGAGTTAAACTTATGAATAATTACAGAGATAATCAAAAAGTTAATCATAAAGTTGTAGCTCATCCCAATAAAAATTAAAAGTAATAAAGACATTAAATTTTTAGGTACTTGTCTAGTATCTGAACCTAAAGACATAGCATAGTCTTACACCGATTATAATACATATGATATATACATATGATGGTTTTAATGTGTGGATCAAAATTTCATTATAAATTAAATACATTTTATTCGATTTCATTCTTTTCTGTGGAAAGATTGACGTAAAGATGATAAATTTAGTTAAAAAGCTAAATTCTAAGCAAACCTGATACTAGTTGTTGCAAAAGATGGCTTAGTGATAATTTGTCAGTTAAAAGGAGAATTAAGTCACAAGTCTCCGAAAGCAAAAACAATCAGGCACAGGTGCCGTATAATCCATGACTCCAAATTCTGCATATTTTTGGCGACGAAGAAATGTTGCCAAGATGACATATCGTGACGTGCGCAATGACGTAAATACAACGGTTACCAGAATAGAAATTTTTGCATAATTCTTATAGGTCTCCATATGTATGACGTAATAAAAACAAGGTTGCCAGATACATAAAAAATCCGCCAAAAAAATCTCCAATCTCAGAATTTGGCAACCTGGATTATATTCGGCATATGTGTCAACAATCAAATAAGCGAAATATTTCATTTTGTTTCATTTATAAAAACAAAGGTGTTGCTATTACATTATACCCCCGCAATTAAGCATCGATGTGATTGCTAAGCAGTTTACAACAGAAGTAAACATTAGTTTTTAAATAAGTTTTGTCAATAAAATATAATTATTTAAAATATAAAATGCAAATAAAATGTTTATTATTTTAGTATTTTCTTGAAACGAAAATATTTTTAAGTTATACAAGATGCAAATCGATTATTTGCGAAAGTTATTTGCAATTATTTTCTTTCTCGTTATGGAGATTATCAACGACGATATAATGGATAAGTTTTTGTGTATCACGTATTTTATACTATGGAATTGCATTTTCAAAAGAGATTTAAATATCAAATTTCTTACTACACTTTTAGGAATTTTTATATCATAAATTTCAAAATATGTTTGTGCACTTGG
This sequence comes from Latrodectus hesperus, assembly GCA_037975125.1. NCBI lineage: Eukaryota > Metazoa > Arthropoda > Arachnida > Araneae > Theridiidae > Latrodectus > Latrodectus hesperus. Next base: position 4,537,556 of record JAJQOW010000014.1, read on the forward strand.
AATTTTAAATATTAGAATTTTCTTGTCAAAATTTGATGTATTTTTAAAATATTCCGTTTGCAATAATATAGCTTTATTTTATAATAAAAATCTACTTAAAAGTCTTATACATTTATGCTAGAAAATGCATTATATTTGGGGGACCTTTGAGACTTCTTAATTATTGAAATTATAAAAGTACGTTTAATTCATAACCACATATTCTGTCGAAAAAAGAAGAAATAAAATGAGTAAAATAAATTAGTGAATTTTAAGCTTACTTTTTGACATAATTTGAGCATTTACGTAAGAATGACCTGCGAGACGATTCTTTATTCAAATATCAATTATAAATTAAGAGTATCATTTCCTAAATACACTTTATCTAACTTTTAACTGATTGAAAACTCAGTTATATATCTATCCCATCGTAACAAATTAGACAATCAGGGGACAATTAGTTAACTGGTGTAATAAAACCTTTTCTGTCTAAAGACAGCCTATGACTAATAATTCTGCAAGAAATTTCCTACCAAAAGTGACCAGGACGAGACTTTTCTCACAGCAAGAAGCACTTTATTCTCCTCTTTACAGGTGGATTGATTGATCTGTTTTAACAACTTGAAGCACTCTTCTTTAAGGCTTTTCTCTAAAAGCTAAAATTGAGAATGAGTTTCAAGACCATCTAAACTACTTATTAGTTTAATTTTTTTAAACTTAAAAGTTAATAGACTTTTAATTTGTCATTTTAAAAGTAAAAGACAACATTATGTTGCAAAAATGGTTTTTAATTTATAATAGTATCTAAATAAATTAAATTAGACAATTTTATCTCACCATAAAGATTTACACATTCTCTATTTTTAAATGCTATTTAGTTAGTGCATGCTTACTATCAACATATATATCTTTTCAATTTTCCTTCTTTTTCGTAATTATTGCGTAATTATTTTTCATAATACGTTTTTACTAACTTAATTTATTATTTTTATTTTAATTTATATTTTATTAACTATTTATTAGTGAACTAAAGGAATAAATTTCATAAACCGTTATTATTTGATATCCACTAAAAGAGTTTTCTAGAGAGTTGAGATAAATTCTCAATAATCAATATTCCTCTTAAGTTCTAATTACTGAAATTCTTTATAATCTAATAAATTTTGGGCACATGGTAAAATTTATTAGATATATTTAGAGAATGTTATCTTTTATTCCTTTATCAATAGTTTTTCTTTTAATATGCCTTTGAAATGATATTTTTAAAACATAAATATCATGTTAAGGTAATATCCTAACATGATAATCATCAGTATTGTGTTCTAGGACATTACTTATATGATTTTTTAAAGAAAGAGAAAATTGAAACTAATTTATACCAACAATATTTATAATGATACTTATTGGAAGTTATAGTAATGTAATACATCAATACTAAAAGTAAATATTATTTTTATACATGTTAAATGAGTAAACATTTTATCAAGTAATAATTGAAATTGTAATAATTCTATAAGTTGTGTTTTTCTATGTGTTTCTCATTCCAAGTTACAAATTTTAAATTTCTAGTTCACACATTTAGTTTTAGTATACAATAAACAGAAAATATTCTTGCTGCTTGGATTAATTATAATTACAATTACTTAATGTGTTTAGGTTGAAATTTCTTTGCTTGAATATAGCAGATGTGATTTTTAAATATAGCAGATGTGTATCATAGTTTTTATTGCACTTTAAAATTTTATAACAATAAGTGTAATATTTACATTCAACTTACAATTAATCATTCACAATTGCTTCTACAAATATTTATGTGTGAAATAAAGCATGCTAAAATATCAATTTACGGGTATAGTAATGCAATTAATATTTTTATTAGAAACATTTAACTTCTACTTTACAGGAGTTATTGGGAAACATTATTGTTTTAAATTTGTTTTATTTAAAAAGAAAATTAATTATAAAAAAGGATATTTAGTTTCAAAACTACAACATATGTTATATTTTTTGATTGATATTTCATTTATTACTTTCTACATGCTGTAAATTTTTATAAATACAGATGAGTTTGTTTCAGATCAGAAAATTAATAAGCATGATATTTTTTAACTATAATGCATAAACATAAACAGTATATATTATTATTTTTTCCAAAATAATTTTTTAAGGATTCTAAGAAATGAATACAATATTTTTTTTATAAATTACAGATTCATTTGCAAAGTGTTTCGTTAGATACACATACATAAAACATGTACAACTATTAATTGAAGTGAGAACTGGAAAATTGCACATAATTTCTTACATTAAGGATCTTAATTCTGGGATGGTGTTTAAATCAGTAATCTTAATAATCATCCTGTTAAATAAACCAAATTTATTAATGCATACTTTTTATTTATGAAATATTTATAATTCTATATAGCAATAATTTTCAGCTAACTTGTGAGAATTGTACAGGTATTTAAATGGATAAAAAATAAATAAAAGAATACATTAAAAAATTATGAATATTTAGTTTTTGAGATAAAAATTTTAGAAATTCTAAAATTTGAATAAGTATAAAAACAGTTTGAAAACAAAACTTGTACATGCACATGTATGTATATAAACAAATGCTTTTGATAAAAATTGTGATACGAACAACGATTTTAATGAGAAATAATAACATTTATTAATCATTTAAAGTTGGAAGTCTACAAAACATCTATAATCCCATATATAGTATTTCGATTATATTAAGTTAAATATTTAAAATTTTTTCCAAAACTTCCAAATATGTAATTTGAAAATTAAATTCTTGAAACGTCAACGGAGTTTTGGCTGAAGCTGGCAATATTTCAAGCATCAGCCAGAAATCCTTGCTGCCTTGGCCACCATGCACACCTAATCTCTTATTAATTGAACAAGCTTGGATATGATTGACTGTCATTTGAAGACCTTGCCAATGTCTCCTTCAAAAGAAACAATTTGCAAATAGTAGACAAGAAATGGAAAGCCATTTCTCAGGACACCACCCGTGTTCTCATTAACTGTGCATAGACGTGTTACTTCATGTATCGCCATCCATGGTGATCCTACAACCTACTGACCCGATCTGGTTCTCGTTCTTTTATTATGCATATCATTTCGAAATGCAGATCACTTATTGTTTGTGGCTGTCTCTGTCTGTTTGCCACGTTTCATCACTTTCTGGTAATTCTTTTTTTGTTGCACTTTCAGTGTCCGACAGTGTTAATGTTTAAATGATATAATTAGAAGAAGAAACCAGTTTTTGTGTTTTTACTTTGAGTATTGAAATTATTAACTCCATTGAGCAGATCATGATTAGAGGAATTTAAAATTTTTAATAGGTATAATTACATTCCAAAAAATTAATTTTTTTAATAGCATTAAAATGGAATTTTGTATGTAAATGACAGCATATGCAACAGATTTATAAAAATGCCTTTTGCATCCATATATAACATTATGCGTTCAATTATCAAACAATATATTTTTATTACTAAATGCAGAAAGAAGAAATTTTTTTATTTAATTGGAGTTAAGTCGAAATTTCAAATTACTGAAATGTACGCCGAATTAAACTGATACAAAAAAAAATTTAGTTTGCTGCCAGAAAAATCCAAAACATTTAATTTTGATACATTAAAATTCCTAAGAAAACTACTTTAAAAACATACTTTAAAATATTTTGCATCAAATATGATAAAAAATTGTATACAGTTGCATTATATGTTTATCTGGGGTTAGTAATAATATAAGCTATAGTTGAGTCATTAGATATATAATATTTTATAAGTAATGAAACAAAATTCATGTAAAATCTCTATATTTACTAAAATATGTATTTTATCACAATATATTTATTGAAGTTATGTAAGTGTTATTTTATTAATATTCAGTAAAACGTGCAAATCAAACCATATAAATTGAATCGTAATATTTGCGTTACATATTACTGACTAAGTAAAAAAGTGGCCAACTTTAATTGCTCATTTAAATAAATTAAAGTAATTATAAATTTCCTAATTTTTTTAATTTTAACTATTTAAAATTTGATAAATATGAGTTAGACATTGTTTTAACAATTTTATCTTAAATGTAAAAATGATTGTAGTAAGCTCCTTAAATTATGTAATCCTAGAAAGAGTAATTTAGGGTTAAATGAAATCAAATTTAATTTATCTATAACAATACGAGCTACTTTTTGCGCGTTAGAAAATCTTATTAAGGGTGTGCAACGATTTTTGACTATTTTGACAAAAATGATATAAAACAAAACGGTACAAATGAAAAAGAAATTGTTTCCCTATAAACGAAATTTCCCCAATAGCTGATTCGAGCTATAAGTTTTTTTATAACTATAGATTGTGAAAAATAACTTTTATAAAAATCTTTTGTCAGAAATTGTTTTTTTAATATTAAATATTAGAAATGCATTATTGTAAATAAAGAAGAAAAGCAAAATAATCAGTTTTGTTCAACCAACGCATGGAATAAGGTATTTTGTTTCCTATTATGCTGATTTTCAGAGAAATATTTTATAAAGTTTTCTAGAGAAATGCAATAATCTGGAAATAAATATTAAATGTCAAGTTGAAAGAAACAACGTTTCTTGTCCATTAGGAATGCAAATTTCAAAACATTAATTTAAAAAAAGAAACTTGAAAAATTTGAAGCCATTTGACCATTTTTATTTGCAAATCATTTTATCTAAACATGAAATATTTCTAACTTATAAATTAGTATTTTCTTAAAATCCAAAAATATGTATTAATTATTTTTTCATGAAAAAATATTTAACATTGCTTCTCAAAAATGTATTTTATCACTAAAAGTAATAATTTTTTCTAAGAAAATTATTTTTCTGACTGTCATGAAAGTTTTGTTTTGATGGCTATCAAAAATGTTTTGAAAAGAAGTAAAGAACCACTCAGCATTTAAGGGAATTTTTGTTGCAACATCTTTAGCTCTGTTATATATAAATAATTTTACTTTGTTTTCTTGTTTACTAAAATTAATTCATTTTTTCTATTAGTTACGATATCTAAATTAAATTAACTTTCAAAAAATAATTATTTTTTGATTACATATGATTGTGACAAAAAAAATTGCTAGCATTTTAACATTTTTACCAAAACATTCCTTGATACAGATTGCATATCACTCAAAATATTTAATTTAAAGTACAAGTTAAGAAAAAATGTGAAATTTCTAACAATTTAATAGAATGCTGATCTTTATATAACGCAGAAATTTTAAGTTCAAAATACATTCATATATTTCTTTTTACAAATAAAAAATTATATAGATAAAAAATACTTTTTCGTGCAGCAATGTAAGTAATAATTCAATATTTTTAGGACAAAACAAGTGCTTGTGAAAAACTGTAAGAATGAATTGAACAGAAAACCCACAGAAACTGTATAACAGTTTTATTGAATTTTAAGATTTTTAAAAAAATACAACATTTTCTGAGACATAATGGTATTACTGAAGTAAAATTTTGTATAACGGATTTGAATAATAGTAGATATACTCTTTGAAAGAAAAATCTAAAAATGATACGAAACATTTGGATTGTTATATAACAAAGTCTTATAATGTAAGATTGTCTGGTTGAAAATCTTTCGTGTTTCATTTTTTTTATTCATGTGGTCTCAACAATATCATTACAATATAAAATAATACTTTTCATACATACTGCTTTGGATGAAACATGATACTATAAGTTAACTTACTACAAATTTATAGTTATTGTTTAGATATAAGAAATTTATTCTTATATCTAAAGAATACAGGAAATAAATGGATGTAAAAATCATCTTAATGAGCTAAATAAATATTTCTTTTTACATTAATTACACAGGTAAACTTTATTTTTTAAAATTTATTATGTTATTCATTCATAAATATTTGTATTTATGTTTTCTAAAAGTGTATACGAATGTTAATCTCTGTTTTATTTATCATAATAAAAAAACTAAGAGTTTTTAATTAAATGTTTGAGAAAATACTTATATTCTTTACTTTTAAAAATTCAAGAATTGAAATCAAACTTTTTGTTAATAAATTTATATCAAAAATAGTATATTTAATGGATTATTGTTTAAATAAATCAATGGTAATAAAAACGAGTTAATTCTCTGGGTATCATTGCAGTTAACAAAAAGTATACTGTATATTTCTAAGCAAACAATTATGTAAATATGGACAAATAAAGTTTAAAAATATAAATAAAATTATAAATTGTGATTTGGTTAATATTTCATAATTGCTTATGAAATTGGGCTTAAGAATTATTTTTTTAATTATATAAGTAAAATCTAACTCAATTGTTCGGTAACATTTCGATGTCAGAGGTAATTCAGTTTTAAAGAGTTTGAGAAAAATAAAATCTAGTTGAAAAATGCTCCCAATTGACTTAAATTCACCTAGTCAAGGCATAGTGGGCTTGGCTTGTCCAAGTGCCCTGAGTAACAACACCACAACAACAAAATCTAGTAATAATCCAAATGTGTTCCGAACAAATGTTATGGTTTTAATCCCATCCAGTCTTGAACAAACGAAGAGCATGTCATGTTTCTGTCTTCTACATACACGTTTGCTGAAGTTGCTGGTTGGGAATTTTCCTGGTTTGCTTCATTGCCACTTGTGAATATGACCCACTCTCTGTGAAATGTTTTACCAGAAGGAAGTTTACGTAGTCAATATTAAAAAATAATGCAAAATTGCTTTTCAACAGCTGTATAAGCACAGGTGCCGTATAATCCAGGATGACAAATTCTGAGATTAGCGATTTTTTGGCCGATTTTCTTATGCATTTGGCAACCTCGTTTTTATTGCGTCACACTATGGAGACCCATAAGAATAATGCAAAAAATTCTATTTTGGTAACTCTAGCATTTACTTCATCGCACACGTCACGATACGACATCTTGGCAACATTTCTTCATCGTAAGAAAAAATTCAGAATTTAGAATCATGGATTATACGGCACCTGTGCCGCTGTATCTTGTTAGGATATCTTTATGAATTGTCAATGATGAAGTACAATGTTACTTATTAACTGAACTCAATATTGGAATTTTATTTTAATGTATTAACTATAAATTGCTTTGTTATTTTTACCTTATTTTTTTTATCCCTCATTTCTATTTGTAGAATTTTATTTATTTTTTACTATTAAAATAATCATATAATAACCTTGTTTATGCAGATCTGCAGAATGATTATAATCAACTATTTTTTAAAAAAAATATTTAACACACACATGATATTTTTGAAAAAATGTTCTATCTTATCACTTGGTCAAGAAAATAAAAAAATTTATTTTTATTTTCTGATTGGTAAAATATGGATTTTTTTAATCTCAAAGTTTGTTTGGAAAGGCAATATTTTTTTCATTTGCAAAAACATAGCATACTTTTAATTTTCATACTATTGCAATATATTCATTATTCATTGATGCGATTTTATGTACCTAATTCGAATAACTCTATCATCTTTATTTTTTCATCTATGAAATTCTTATCTTTTACTTCATTTACTCCACACTAAGTATAAATTTAATAATAAAAGAAAGTTTTCACAGCTTTTATCATTAGATTCCTATTATTACAGTATAAAACATATGAGCTTTGTATGTATACATAAATTATTTATTTGTTTCAATATGAAGTAAACTATGATTTATAAGCAATGCAATTTTTGTTACACTTTGATATACCACTAATCATTCTAGATTCTGGAATAGAATAGTTATTCATGATAGACATGTTTAAAAATTTGATGGTTTATCATATCTTATTTGTTAGAATTTTGATACCATTAAAATTAACTTGAGTTGAAAATTTCGCCAGATATTTGACATAAATGTTCAAAGAAATAAATAATTTTTTGTTACAAAAATAATATTTATCTATGCCAATGTATGTTTCTAAATAAATGCCAGCCACTAGCTTAATTTTAAATATAATATAGATTTTTATAATAACTACTTTTTTAAAATAAATAAAAGTGTAGAATTGAAGAATTGTGAAATATAGTTTCTTATTTTAAAGGCTATAAATATATGTATTTTTAATTGAAAATTCTAATATCCAATCAATATCAAAGTAAACAAATGGTTAATATTGATTAAATTCGAAAATTTAATATCATAAAATATAATATAGTTAATCAAATTTATTATAATTGCTATTTTTAAAATTACCTGTAATGTGATAATTTCATGAATATAAGTTTTTTTCCCACGAGATATATATAAACATAATCAAATCGTTTATAAAAAAGAAGATAGATGTAAAATATATTTTTTGTTTAGAACAGTTTACGAGGTCACTATTGTTAAGAAAATAAAGCAAATTATTAGAGTTACATAATTTGTTCAGCCCAGAAATCAAAATGTTAATACAAAAAATAAAGATAAGATTTTTGCTTTTATTGAACCGAAAATATTACAAAGATTAAGGATTTTTTATATGATATACTAAGTGAATAAACTATAAATGATTTCTTATAAAAAATATTAAATACTGCATATTAAAAGTAAAAAGTAAGACTTTTCACAAGGAAAGAGAAATAAATAACTTGCTATGTATATTTTTCCCAGAAGTGTACAGTATTTGTCATGTAGATTAATATCTGCAAAGCACTTTAAATGTACAACCACAAAAAATGAAATAAAATTCAGATTTTATAGAAAGTATGTGAAAGATACATGCATAAAAAATTACCTTCACATTTCAAAAAATTTTAAGAATAATATTACAAAGCTTTCATACATAACTTATTGATGAATAATGTCTTTAAATTTGTGTATTAAATAATTTTAAATCATTTAACCTGCAAATTAATTTTAAAGCAGAAATCATAATTGGATTTTATTTTGGACTCATTTTTAAAATGGAAATATTAAAGTCTAGGCTTAAGTAAAATTTTAAAATTATTTCCCATACATGTTACATTAACTTGCTGTTTAATTTTCTACTGCATATTAATAAGAATGATGATTTCATGTATATAGTTATGTAAATCATTCAAACTACTTAGAATTTAGAGATGAATTTTAAAAGACTTTATAATAATTATAGTTATTTAGTGTTCAATATAATAGTTTTTTTTAATTATTTCTATTTCATATAATATCATATAATATCATTTGATATTACATCATTTGATATATATTTCATATAATATCATTTGATGTTAATTTTTAAAAATTCAAAATTAATTAAAAATATTCTATTTTACTCTATCTTCTTATGATTATAACTAAGAAAAACCAAAACATGTATTACGCCTGTTACACCATTTTATAAGTTATTCATTTAGTGAAGTATAATACATTTCAAATAAATGAAATGGATGATTATTTTTGTAAGAAAATGCAGCTTAAATAGAATTATTTGTAAAATTATTATTAATTTTTTTGAGAAATAAAATATAATTATGCATTTTTTAAATGAAAAGAAAGAATATTAGATTATGCATATAAATCCTTCAAGTGAATAACTTAGGAAATCATTAATAATGCATTAAGAAAAAAAAAGACATGTTATTTTACTGTGAAAGTTCTTGAATAAATTAATGAATTTATTACTTCGGTAAATATGTTTTACGGTAATAAATATTTATATAAATTGTTTAACTCCCGTATTTCTGAGAGTGTTTAAATTTTATTCATGTTGTTGGTTATTCATGTCACAAATTTATTTGCATTAAATATACTATTCAATTAATATAAGAAGTAACACTTTCAGATATGATATTATGATAAAAATGAAAAGAGTATTTCTTACATAATTTTATATAAAAAACTCTTATATTTAAATATAATAATTGCATAGGAAAGAAATCATGCAAATGAGAAAGCATATATTTCTTTTTTAATATACATTTTAAATGAAAGGAAAATCTGTTTCCAAACTCACGAATTATAAATATACATAAAAATTATTTATGTTCTTAAAAATTTTATAGGAATAATAGGTCTAGTAAGAAAATAGTAACATTAAGTAAGTAACAAAATGATAATCTTAAGTCAAATTTTGAAATACAAATAATTTGCTATAGATATTAAATTAAGAAGTTTTAATTAAATGTAAAGATGTTTTAACTTAATAATGTCAGATATATATAACTTTATCCTAACCTTTTATCTAATTATGCTTCATTAAATGTCAATATATTTAATAGAGTTATAACATTCAGTACTTGAATATAGAGAAATTTTTATTTTACAGTGTTCAGTATTAAACAAGTACTTATTTATTCAGAGAGCTTATTCAAAATCAAATTTAATTTAAAATATGAAAATCTAACAAGAAGTGTAATACTTTTTTCTAATGACAATTTATACAAACAATCATAAGATGCCTAAGTATTTATTTTAATAAAACTGCTTAAATATTAATATTCAATATAATATACTGTTAAATTTTAATTAAATTCGGAATATCTTCAAACTGAACCTGTTTTTATGAATTTGATTTGAATTAAATAGCAATGAAGATTTATTTTTTAGTTTTAAACACAATTTTATTATGTTGATAACTAAATGTAAATATATTTGTCAGTCAGTTAATTAGATTTGGTCTGGAGTTTTGTTTATTTAAAGTTATTTATGCTGTAAACTATTGATACTCCTAAAAGGAAAAAAATTGACAGAGAAATTAATTACGAATTTAAAATATTCGTTTTTCTTGATAAATATAATCAAAAAGAATAAACTATCAGATACATATTTAATTTTGAAATGCAACATTTTGAATTTAAATTATGAGTACGATGACAAAATTTTGTTCTTAAACATCACACAAAAAACAAGTATTAATACCACAAAATATTTTACACCTAACTGAAAATACCATGCGGAAAAGGTTGAAAGTTTTTTTTAATTTGGCACATAAATAAATCGTACGGAATTCATTTCTTAATTTTTATAAATGTACGTTTCTTCAAAAGAATAAATAAAATTTATTACGTCTCCCTAATTTACTAAACAAAGATACCAATGTATGAAAGGACACAAATTACGATATTTTTATGTACTTTAGAAAAATAAATTGATAACTGTACATTTGCTTTCGTATTGGAACTACATTTAAGAAAAATATGTTGGAAACAAATCGAAATGTTGTCATATTGTCATCTAAAATTAAAAATAGTGTTTGTAATATTGGATAAGAGCATAAAATATTTGCGGGTTTTTAACAACAATGTGAATTTGATATATAGGATGATTCTAAATTGTTTATACAAATTAAGAGTGGTGAGATAGTAGCCATCCATACAAGCAATAATTACACAGGAGCATTGGGTCGCTTTCCACATTGAGAGGCAAAAAGGAGGAAAGTAGAAGCCCATCAAGAATCTATCACGAATTTACCGTATGCAAATTTCCATTGAGATGAATCCGCATTTTGCTCTTATTGGTTACCAAAAAAAGGACAATCAGAGTAGATGCTGTGCTTTAAATATGGTACAACATTAACACTTCAAGTATTATTTGAAAAAAAAAAACATCCGAAAGTTTTCTTGGATGTGTAGGCGTACAACGTGCAAAAAGTGCAATCTTTGGAGACAGATGATGATTATCCCTGTCAGGCATACTTTGTGCAGCGAATGTTGGGAATGAAGAATAACATTCCACGATTTCCTGCATTAAATTATTAGGTAATGAGGAAACATTCAGCAGAGAAGGCATTTCCGTCAGCTGCAATCAACACGTTTGCTCTCCCAAAAATACCAACAGTGCACCTCTCGTAGACACCAGCAGAAACTTTCCTTGAAATATGGGCTGGTACCTTGGTAATTATCTGGTAAGCTCTTATATCATGTCAGACCATTTGAGCGGCGCAGCATACATATCTTCTTGGAACAAGTGCTTCCCAGTCTATTGCAAGCTGATCCAATCCCCATCTTGAGAGACTTGTGGCTTATTCACGATGGATCCCCAGCACATATTACCTTCATGGTCTGTAACTTTTTCAATGTCACACATACCGCACAATGGATTGGACGTAATGGACTTGTGGCTTTGTTTTTTCGCTCACCGGGTCACAAGCCACAGGTTTTTTTTTCTGGGGACGCATGAAATCTTCTTTGCATGAGACGCCTGTGGACACAGCTGAAAACTCGTTGTTACCGGGAACACAATTAACACAATAGCAGGAATTTTGCAGAGGCTGCACCAGTCGTTCCTTCGCCAATGTCATCTGTGCAACGACACAAGTTGTCCGCATTTTGAGCATTTGGTGTGAAGCTTTCACTAAACGATAAATATGATTCTGAAACATATGGTATTGTTCATTCACTTATACCCAACACTGTTTTAAGTTCAGGTGGGAATTCCACTTTTTTACCTCTCAGAATGGAATGCGACAATATGTTCCTATGTAATTATTGCTTGTCTGAACACGTACTATTACCCCTTTTAATTTGTAAAAACAACTTAGAATCAACCACTATTAACAGTTTTATATTTGTATATCAAAGTTTACATATCTCTGTCATATAATAGGCATGTTATTGACTTTCAAATTTTTTTTATAAAAGTAAGCACAATTTTATGATTTATTTGAAATATTTTTGTCCGTCATCTGTAGTACTTTATTAATTTTAAGTTTCTATTTAAAATTTTTGATATATGAAACCTTATACTATTTTTGATAATAGGAGAAATAAAATCCCACTTAATTACAATAATATCAAACAATCATCCTGTGCTCATTTAATCATAATGATTGCTTATAAATTACATGTGAATAATTTTATAATAGATAGATTTCATTCAAGAGAAGGAATATGTTTTGAACTGTTTAATTTAGTTGAAATTAAACGACATAAGCACATAAATATTCTACTGATGTTTACAGTATAATGCATGAGGATTGTGTGTGTGTGTGTTTTGTATTAGATACTTAAAAAAAATATCTTTTCCATCTAAGTCAACAAAGTTATGACTAAAATAATTATGAAAATTAATGTTTTACTAATATATTATCCAGAAATCTTAAATAATTAAAACAGTTACTAAAGGGCATCCAAAAGAATAACATATATTTATATTTATCATTATGAATAAAACAATAAATGCTGTCTAATATAACATTTCATATGTAATTAAGGTAATTTTTTTAATTAGAATTGTAAGAGAAATAGCATATTTACAACTTTTGGAAAGTTGTTTACATTCTCTTTTTTTAAAAAAAATATGCAAGATTAATTTTCAGCTGAAGTAGAGTAATTTAGTTTTATTCACTCTGTTGGCTAGTTTTGCATTTTGAAACTAGAAATTGGCTGCACAACAAACAAGACATTGGTAAATAAGAACAGGATGTTTAAGTTTCAAGAACAAATAATATCAACTTATATTGTACTTTTTAAGAAAAGTTTAAGATTTACATTTTCAAAAGACATACCTTGCTTTAATTAAAAATGGGAGCAAACGAAATGGATTCTTTTACTCGCTTTCAGACTAGTATATAAATAATATATAAAGTAAAAATACGAAGACTTATAGCCATAAATTTTCAATATTGATTCATAGTTCGGATTAGTTTTCTACCATTTTATTTACTATCGATTTAATTATTATAAAAATAATTATTTATTTTTTGGTAATTATAGAAGCAAGTTTTTACTCCTATGACATATTATTCTTTCGAACAGATTCACTATGAATATACCAAGAAAATCTCGTAAAATAAAATTTTGTTGAGTCTAATAAATATTATTCATCTTATGTGGTCCCTTTTTTGACTAGCAATGAGCATTTCCTGTATGCTTCAAATTGGCTTTAATTAAGAAGTAAAATATTTCCAAAACGAAAATTCAAAATGAATTTATAATCTTTTTCTGAAAGTTCAAAATATTTTACCTTAAATAAAGACATATTAAAAATAATTCTATAGCTTTTAGCATAAAATATATTTTTTTACAATTTGTACTACATTACATTTCTTAACAAAATTATTATCAAAAGCATAAAAAAATAAAATTATTTATATACTTATATTATTAGGATGCTCTTTGAAAATAAGATTGAATTTTCTATCTCTGGGTTACGTAAATCTTTGTATAATGGTAATATTCACACAAGCACAGATAAAATAATTTTATTTATTATGTTTTTTCAATTGTGTCGCCCATTTATAATTCCATCTGTTAAGAACATTGTATGAAAAAAAGATAACCAGATGTTATTGAAATCGAGTAAGATAGAATTTATAATCTTTTTCTGAGAGTTCAAAATAAAATATTTTAAATAAAGACATTTCAAAAATGCTATTATAAATTCTAGCATAAAATTTATTTTTTATTTTACAATTTGTACCCCATTTTTTTATAAAAATTACTATCAATAGCTTATAAAATAAAATAATTCATATTTTCTTTCTACTAGGATGTTCTAAGAAAACATTACTGAATTTTCTATCTCTGGGTTATGTAAATCTTTCTATAATGGCAATATTCACAGACACAAATAAAATTATATTTTTTTATTATTTTTTTCAATTTTGTCTTCTCCAATGTATAACACCATCTGTTAAGAACAATGTAGGATAAAAGGATTAACCAGATATTATTAAAAATCTAGTAAGATAGAAATTTCTTTCAAAATAAGAGTTTAATATATATCAGTCACATAGCTAATAACCTTAGTCTCATTATTGCAACATTTTCTAAAAAATAGGAGGTTTTAAGTTTGTATTCAGTATTGATTTCTAATTCTCTATGATTTTTGCCATTATTTAAGGTCAAATGCCTAAAGGAGGCTTTATAAAATAAAAATATTTATAATTTGTATTAACACTCTATTTAAATTATCTGTGAAAATTCCTCGCTATAGGGGGTGGTAAAACTTTCAAAGAGAGAATCCGTGTTAAAATTTCAGAAGATTTTCAATAATTTTCAACTTTTAGGATTAAGTTACTCGAAAGGTATATTTTCATAACATTAAAATCTAGCAATCCATAAGATTTTATTTCAGATAATGTTGAGGATCGGTATTTTTTTTTCTTTGTCTAAGAAGAATTGGAAGGTAATTTGTTCTTGTAAATTTTGTTCATTTATACATTGCAATATGAAGATATATACCATTCATTATAGTTTATTCAAATATCCTCAAAAAATCAATGTTTAAAAGATTTTTATGAAACTTTATGTTATTCCATATTTACATTTATATGTTATGTTTGTAAAAATTAAGATTGCGTATGGTGAATACCCATGTGTGTAAAAAAACGTCAGAAACTTAAATAAAAAGTTACAAAATGAATGAGCTGTTTCTAATTAACGTGAACATCAAATGCTTTACAAGAAGTATACACCATGTGTTGAATTTTAGTGAATTTTGCCATTTTTAACATTATTAAAGTTAAAATTTTCATTTTTTCTAAGAATTAATATTTGCTTGTTTTATTTAATTTTAATTTTTATACATAAATGTATACTAAATTTAATTTTAGCATTCAAAATATATATTTGGCTTCACTGTACAGTTTATTTTGGAGTTTGCTTCATTTTTAATTATTTATATTTTGAGTGTAACTCCATGCTTGAATCATTTAAGTTAAAAAAAAAAGAATATGAATTATTTTGATTTTCACTTCAATATGAAATAATTTTTTGTTATTTTACTATATTTTTGTAAAGATATTATTTTATATGTATTATTTTACTTTCATAATAATAATATTAAAATAATTCAGTAGCTAATAATAATATATCCCTTGTATTTTATAAATTCTATTCTTAAAGTTTATTTAATTAGTAGCCACATTTAAGAAGTTTACTTTCCAAAAATAATGGCAAAGTATTCATAGATATTTATTATTAATGGAAGGACAATATTATTTGTTTTCTTAATACAAGAATTAACTAGAATACATGTTTAAGTATAGTAAAACTTTTTCAAAAGAAGGATGTCACAAAAATGCGACATTAACTGACATTCCATTTGAAACATTTTAAATAAATTTATTTTTTCATTAAAGTAATAATTGATCCAATAAAGATATTCAAATTCCCTCATTTTGACTTTCTCGTATAGTTGAATTCTCATGGAAATGTCAAAAATGCTACTTTTTACAGTAAAAAAGTTTTCTCTTCTATGAATGTAAATAAAATTTCTTCGAAAGCAGGCTTAAATCATAAGTCAACATAAATCCTTAACTTTTATTTGCACTTGAAAATTCAATGGCTTACTAGACACACATTTACTTAATGCTAAAATAAATGTTCAGAGAGAATAAAGAATTTAAAACCTGTAGTAAATGCGTTATCTTTTTCCCGTAATAGGAAAAATAAAAGTTAAAATAGTTGTGAGAATTTTGAACAATTTGTGAAAAGATTAGAGACTAGATGGAACATTGAAATAAAAAAATGAATATTTTTGATTTATCTTAAATTTTATGATTCTTATATATATTTGGAAATTTAGTTTTGCAAAGAAATTATATTAAGAATCAGAACGTTAATTCAGACATAAATTTTTAACATAACTATGTTTTTGGCCGAGATCAATAAAATAATTTTTTTCAAAACAATAACTCCATCAAAAATACTAACATTTTGTATCAAATATCAATGATTGTAGAGTTGAATTTAATTCATATAGTTTCATTAATTTCATATAAATCAGCGAATATCGGAAATTGATAGATTTGTAGTTGTTATAAAATTTTATGAGAATAAAATTAATATTTTATTCATAAAATAAAATTTAAGAATAAAATGAACTTTGTTATAAAAATTTAAACTTTGTTAGAATCTTCATTATATAAGAAATTCTTATTATTTTGCGTGTAAATCTATTAAAGTATTTGAAATCAATTTAAAAATAAAATTTATGCATTTACATTACAAAATTTATTATCAAAAACCAATTTGTCATTAGATTTCACTGAGTGAATACTTTTAACAAAAAATGTTTAATTGAATATCTTGACATTGCTACCAAAATAGAAAAGAAAAAAATTAACAATATTTTTTTATCAATTGATTGACATTTTGAAATAAAATTTTAAGTAAATATAACTTCACAAATTCTTGATTTTAATTGAACTATATATTTAATTTTAAAAATGAATTTGATGAAAGAAATAAGATTGTTTCAACCAATGAAATGTGATTGCTGTTATAAGATTTTCTTACTATTTGATTTCAAATTTATTCTTAAGAAGAATAATATGTTTCTTCACAAGCCTCAGTAAATTGATTCTTATAGGAGAATTGTTAAATGTCTGGGAAATAATATATATTAGATGAGATTACATTAAAGATGTTCATTAGTAATATACGAACTTCAAAGGGATGATGATTACTTGTATATCTTTACTGAATTACATTAAAATTAAATAATAGCGTAGAATATTAATCTGCTAAGAAATTATATAATCTTTTCAGACATAATTATTAGGAAAACTCATGATATTAAAGAATTTTCTATTTACAGATAAATTTACAATGATTATTTTTAGTATGTTATTGATTAAACATACACAGAGTGGATTTAAATTACCGTGCATGCAAACTTAAAACTTTAAACACATTTTTAGAGTTCTATAAGTGAGAATGCTAATAAAATAACACTTCTATTTATGTAATTAAAATCAACTGTCATTCATCAAATTTATTAAAAAATATATTTTCTATAACGGAAAATAATTAATTATCTGTTTATTTTTAATTAGTATTATTTTTTAGAATCTTAATAAGAATTTGTAAACCTGCATATAGGCAAGCGATTGGTCGGTTTGAACCACACCCACTGTTGAATAATTGGATATAAATGTTGGGGCTTCCTTAAAGTCCATAATAAAATGCTAGCTTTTTCCCTACACAAACTGTTATAAATTTTTTAGTTAATTTCATTCAAATAGTTACAAATTATAACAATTCTTTTCTCAATTTTTACACTTATTAGTTTTGTAACAATATATGAACAAACACTTATTCACATTCCTTAAAATTTTATTTGTTGACGCTATTGTCAGAATTCAGTTTAAATACTTGTGCATTATTCACAAGTTATTTTTTTAAAATTATTAAATAAATAGTCATAAATATTAATTTTAAAGTAAATATGAAATCATTAATGCATTGAATAATAGGTAATATACATATTTTGTTATTGAATATCTTTAATAGCGTTTAATAATAATAATGATTTTTTCTTCATATTTTGTTATTGAATACCTTTAATAGCGTTTAATAATAATAATGATTTTTTCTTCAAACCTAAATGTGATTAAAACAAATAAGTATCATCAAACCGCAATCTCATGAAAGATACAAATAATTTAAAATATTCACTTTTTCAATTTCGCTTACATAATTAATTAACTTTTTTTTATTAATTTGCTAAAAAAAATTATTAGATTTTATCTTAGACTATTCATTATCTAGTGAGGATGCACTTATATGTTAAATAGTTTTCGAACCTTTTTTATGCAAAACAGCATTCATAAATGTAATTAAAACTATAATATTTGAAAATGAACTATAATAATATAAAGCAATTAATTTCTAAACTACATTAACAAATAGATTTTTCTGCTTATAAATATATTTATTTTATTGGTTTTAAAAGAACTTTCTTAAAACCTTTATTTAAAAAAATATTGGTTTTACTGGTTTAATGGTAAATAATCCAAAACTGTGGAAAATAAGATAAAAAACTAAATTTATAATCAATTATAACTAATAACTTACTTGCATTATTTTAGAAAACCAATCATTGACATTAAGTATCTTTCCTTTAAAATATTAAAACGACACGGTATGCACACTTTCATTTATATAATTTAAATAACAGATTAGAAAATCATGGGAATATTTGCAACATTTAAATTACCTTTTGTGTAATGCATATCTCTAAAATTTCCTAGTGCTACACTTCTCCGAGTCAGTATTCAAAAATATTTAACGCATTCATTCACGTGTTGTCAACCCAGATACAAGTTTCAAAAAAATACTGTATAATATGACCAAGGATAATAGATAAATATGCCATCCTTTTTTCAACCATTTACAAATAAAATCTATTGAACGAAACAATTATCATTATTTTTCCATATATTTGTTTTAAAGGGCAATAAAACCAAGTTCAAAAATTATGTATTACGGAATTCACTTAAAATCAATAAAAACCCAGATATAAAAGTGGTCAAATTATTCAACAAAATAAATTATATGCTTCACGGAAATACAATTAGACATACAACAGAGTTATAACATTGCTAAAATGGGAACAAGTTCAGTATCCCCATACACTGATTTCTCGCCAAATCTGGAAACCGTTGTTATCGTTGTAGTATTGCCGATTTCAGCTTTTGTTTTTATTGTAGTGTTGGCAAATTTAGTTTTTGTTACTATTATTATTTTTTCTTTGCCAGATTCCGTTTTTCTCGTGTTTTAAATAATTTTTACGTCATATATGTGCTTTTTTAGCGGCAATAACTTTTTTAGTTTCACTTCGAGAACTTTCCAGAACTTTTTTGCTAATTGTTCTACGTTTTGATTGGTAGTCATTTTAATTTCGTTTACTGTTGCTGCTAGAATCAGTAGATTTCCCGCTCTTGTGTTTCGTTGTCGCCAGTGTCCAAACATCGTAAATTTTTCTTTTTTACTATTTCTTTTTCTTTATTATTTTTATTTGGTTTAATTTTAATATATATTTTTTTATTAAATGATATATTTTATTTTATATATTTAAAATCGTTAAATATTCTTTTTCCTTATTTCGTTTTCTTAATTTATTATCACCTTTTTATTGTTTTAATTACTTTATTTATTGTTTTAATTAAAAATGTCTCATGTTAAAAATGTTGTTGAAAAATATCAACAAATTATTTTAGCAAAAATTAAAGATAATAATCATGGATTTTTTACTTTTTCCAGCTCTAGACCAACAGTTAGAAAACCAGGAATTGTTAATAGAACTTTTTTAGTTCAAATTTCTCAGGATTCCAAACTATTAATTAATTTAGGATTTGGAAATATTAATTAATTTTTTAACGGAAATTGGATTTGGAGAAGGTGTAATTATTTTATTCAAATTCTATTGCTTACGTTAATTTTTTTATTGTATTCATGTTTCATTTTTATTTACCTAAAAAGTGTATATATTTAAAAAAATATTATATTCATGTCTTTTCTTAAATTTTTAAAAATGTATATATTTGAAAATTAAATTTTTGCATGCTTTTTTTAAGTTTTATAAAGTGTATATCTTTAGAAAAATATTTTTTGCATGCTTTTTTTGTAAAATTAGATTATTATTTTTTCTGAAATGTGACACTGGTGACAAATGAATATAATGTCGAAATAAATCTACCAATCAGCATGTCAGCTTAACTTCATATCAAGTATGTCCATTATTTATATTTATTTTCCTTTTTAAATTTTCTGTAATGCTTATTTTTCGATCAAACTTCAGGAAATTTCCCGTGTTAATAAACGCGCGCCTAACTTGGCGACAAAAAAATTCGCCGCGGTCGCCAAGTGTATGGGGATACTGAACTTGTTCCCTAAAATGTTTATTTGTGAGTTCTAATATTATTCTTATAACAATATTAATCATTCAGTTTTATAATCTGTATTGAATTAGCTTAACACCATTATCAAATTTTTTAACTTAAACTCTGGGCTGACAAACATAAAATATCTTAAAAAAAAATATCTATTTCTGCTTTTATTATTTGATTTTACTCAAGGACATCAATATAATTCAGTGGTCCACTACTGTTTTAATATAAGTTATGTTGTATTCTTATAATCTGATGTAGGTTTAGTAGATGGTATTATTCTAAAAATGTTGATCAATGATTGTTGATATTATGAATTTAGAGGAGTAATGTATACGTCGGGAGAGAATTGTCCTGGCAAAGTCATCCAAGACGTGAAGATCGTTCCATTACGTTCACCTAAGACTTGCAGGCAATGAAGCATAAACAGACTTCTACCTTTGGATTTGCCCATGGGTGCTTCAGATCTCGGTCCAACACAAGTTGCACATTACTCTCCAACATACCAACAGTGCTCCGGAATATCTCTTGAAACCCTTCTGAAAACAAAATGGGACCGAAAACCTCAAATTGCCTTGGCCAAATTCTCAAGTGGACATCTAAAATGTTTATAGTTTGAATGTAGTACAAAATATATCCCACTTGTAAAAAAAGCTGTGACCATCCAGCCTCACCGAGACATATACTATATTGCGTCGGTCTTCTCAAGGAGGATTTATGCTCATATCCCCTTGCAGTCATTGACATTCTAACTGTCAATAATTTATTGGAGGAGATCTGACAAATGTCAGAACTTTAAAGAGGATAAGCTAACAACAACAACAGCAACAGAGGAGTAATGTTATCATAAAGCTTCGTAATCTCGATTCATTTAGTTAAAATATTGTAATATTTCTGATATTTTAAATATTAAGCTAAGAAAAAATATAAAATAATTCAAAACAAAAATAGTTTTTTAGTATTTCTACTTTTATTGAAGGAATTCCATTCATTTTAGTGGCAATTTACTTTTTAAAATTCATTATACTGCATATTTAATATCCTATTGTATGTTTATCAGGGTTGTGTGATAACAACACAAACAATTAGGAACTTTTGATATGATTAATGTAGCATTATTAATCATTAAGCTTTGTAATTAGTATTAAATTAGATTTATTATATTTCCTCTAATAAACATTACACCAAGAAAATTTAAAATATTTTAAAGCAAAAAAGCATCCCTTGCTTATTTCACTTTTACAATGCATGCAACCTCTCAGACTTGTAACTCTATTTACGAATGACATATTTCATATAGATGACAATCTAGAAACTATTCTACATATATGCTATTTAAAAGTATATAACTGTGAAAAGGGTTAAAATATTAATATCAAAACATCTGAAACAAAAAATTAAGAAAATTGATGTTACCTGTTAAATTATAAAATATACAATTTTACTTATACCAAATTATATAATAAATATTTACTAAGCTACTTTTTCCAAAAAATAGAAGGAGAGTTCATATTAGCTATTAAATTATAAAATATACACTTTCATATTTATCAAATTATATAATAAATATCTACTAAGACAATTTTTTCAAAAAAAGTAAAGAAAATTGATATTACCTATTAAATTATAAAATATAGAATTTTATATTTATTAAATTATTTAATAAATATTTACTAAGCTACTTTTATATAGCACTATTAATTCTTTAAAAGTTAAAAAATGCTCTTGATAATATAATGCAGTTTTTTTTACAGACTATATTCCAGAATTAAATAAAGTCAGTCTTTAGGGACAGTTTTTCACAATTTAGAGTTCCATTTATTTGCCCAAGTAATTTTATCTTTGAGCATTTCATGTTTACCTAGTTGCAAGAAATGTGTAAAGAATATTTGCACTACCAGCTACAAGTACACATGTAATCATAAAAAAGGTATAAAATCAAATACAAATTTAATTAAATTTGGAAATGTATTTGAAGAGAAAGTAAAAATGCATTATGTAAATGTGATGAAATTAAAGATTCCTGTTGATAATTTAATTTGTTATTTTTTATATGAAACTAGAAATAGTGCATATGAATAATGAAAATAATTCAAATATGCTTTTTTCATGTATGCACACGTACATATAGAGCAAAAAAGCTGGTGTTAACGATTTTAATACTTCTATCATAAGAGATTTTCTGATATTAAAATGAAGAGATACTGTTTTCTTTTTATAATTCATGTTTACTAATTTCATCAGATTAATAACACTCAAAATTCAACAAATCCCAAAACTGATATAGCATTAAAAATTAAATGCATCCTACCAGCTAAATATTTACTATAATTTTCTAATTCTGTTATCAGAATATTACGCATCCTTAGTCTAATATAATACGATTATTCTTTTTACACGTTTATTTTTATTTCTGATAGATATACTTTAATGTTTTGATATTGCACCTTTAATTTGTAAAATGTATATAAAAATTCCGAAATTTTACCATTAATTTTATATATTTGTAGAAGTGTGAATGATAATAGTACCTTTTACAATCATCTAAAATCAGTATTTTAGTGTTTTTTCAATATTTTTAAAATCCATGAATTAAAAAAGTTAAAATAAGGATAAGTTAATATTTAAAAATATTTGAGCACTTAAAATCTTTTATTTTTCTTAAGACTGATTTCTTTAATTAGTTTCAAATGCTTTATTATATATATATATATATATATATATATATATATATTATATATATATATATATATATATATATATATATATATATATATATATATATATATATATATATATTATTTTACTTCCTTCCCTTTAAATATTACTTGCTTCAATTCAGCCTTTTTTTAGACTAAAAGATTTAAGAGAATTTAATTTAATAGAAATATAAGAAATATAAAAGTACATTACCACATTTGTATAACTTATATTAATAAAATGCTTACTTAACAAGTTTTCAAATTGCTTTTAGTTGTTTACTATATATATATATATATATATATATATATATATATATATATATATATATATATATATATATATATATATATATATATATGTATACCATTAAAAATAAAATAATATTTTAAATTTGTGCTACAGTTATAATAATGACATATATCTATGTATTTGTAGGATGCATTCATTTCATGTTAAATTAACAAGTATTTAAATGATATTGATCGAGAAAAGTTGATATATCCCATATTTCTTATCGTATGATTTTTTCAAAATGTTCTAGCCGTATTTTAAATTTAAGAAATATTCTTAAGAAACATACATTAGAGCTTACATTAATTTCAAAAATAGGAAAACCTATTCAAATAAATAATTTTTTTTAAAACTGCATAACAAATATTTTAAAGGATTAAAAAATTCTTTCTATGACTACATTTTTTTTACTTAAATCTTTTCATCAATATTAAAACATATTTATTTTTAAAATATTCTGAAAAAGTACATATATATTCAAGAAATAAGAGAGATATGATATGTATATTTTATCAATACGTAACTATTCTTTTCAAAGTTACAAATAAACTATTACTATCTGGCATTATTGATTTTATATCCCTTGAATCTTGATTGAAGAAGTTGATACACAGAAATTCACTTGAAACTTTGATTATAAGACCTCTTTAAGCAAATAAAGCATTTTTGTTTGAGTACTGAATATTTTACTTTCCGAAAATGGTTCCGTTCGGTGCACAAAATTCTTAATATTAAAATATAATTAGTGTGAATACATCTCCAATGATCACAAACACAATAATGCCAGTAATATATATATATATATATATATCCAGTATATATATATATATCTATGATATTTATATATCGTATATATATCATATATACTATATGATATATATATATATATCATATATATTTATATATGTATCTGATTTGCTCTGTGTGTGTGATATGTGTGTATGTGTGTGTGTGTGTGTGTGTGTGTGTGTGTGTGTGTGTGTGTGTGTGTGTGTGTGTGTGTGTGTGTGTGTATGTAATACAGGGTGATTCGAAGATTTCAAATTTATTTATTTTAACAATTAAGAGAGGGGATAGTACCAATCCAGACAAGCAATAATTATATAGGAACAAATGGTCGCATTCGACTCTGAAAGGCAGAAAAGAAGAATTCCCACCTAACAGTGCTTGCCCAACACATACAACAGTGTTGGATAAGCTAATGAATAATACTAAAAGTTTCACAATCATATTTATTGTTTACTGAAAACCTCGCAGCAAATGCTCAAAATATCACACATGCGTGTTCTATCACAGCTAACACCGGTGAAGGAACGACCTGCGCGTGCTCCCGAAGATTCTTGGAGCCGTATTAATTTTGCCCCGGCAAAAATGATTCTAGCCACGAGATCTTCAATTGAGATCTCGTACAGACGTATCGTACACTAAAGGTTTCATGTGCCTCCAGAAGAAAAAATTCAGTGGGTTGAGGTTCGGTGAGCGAGGAGGCCAAGCCACAGGTGCGGTGCAACCAACCCATCATGCGGGATATGTTGCATTCAAAAAGTTACCAACCGTGATGAAAAAATCTGCTAGGGCTCCATCGTGCATAAACCACTTGTCTCTCAGAATGGGAAGTGGAACAGTCAGCAATAAACTGGGAAGCACTTGTTTCCAAGGAGATACGTTATGTTGCGCCAGTCAAATGGTCTGACATGATGTAAGGGCCTACTAGATGATGACAAAGGATACCTACCTAGATGCTCACGGAGAATTTCTGCTGATATCTATGAGGGATTGTACAGTGGGCATTGCTGTCAGACCAAATTGCGATTGCGTGTTGATTGCGTTTTTAAATTACAACGTCTACTCTAATTGGCTTTCTCCGGTAATCAATAAGAGCAAAAAGCTGCTTCTTCTCTTTGAAACTTTGCATACGGTAAACTCGTGATAGATTCTTGATGGGTTTCTACTTTCCCCTTTTCTGCCTTTCAGAGTGGAATATGTTCCTATGTTATTATTGCTTGTATGGATGGGTTCTATCACCTCTTTTAGTTTGTAAAAGCAATTTAGAATCACCCTGTATATGTATTTCGTTTTCAATAAACATAAAATTTATTATACTTTTTTATCATTTTATTTCTTAATCAAAGTATGTAAACATATATTTAATTCTGGTAATGATAGTGTCAGGAGCCAGCTTAATGTACATTATATTAAGCTAGAATAAACTTAACTATTTTCAAAATTTTTCTACACTGATCCTTATTAAAATTGCAAATATCACAAAATTATTGTCTTACGAAAGAGAACAAATTGCTTGATGTGCTTTAAATTTCTCAACATGGGGCATATTTGATTATTGTCCTGGTCTACATGGTGATCAGACTTCTTGCAATTGAAAATACTGGATCCAAGTTAATGAAATACAGTGATCTCCTCTCCTCTACACTGGTGGAACTGCAAATGGACACTCAAAAATTCCCTCATTTTTCATATAAATGCCATGATATTTTTTGTACTGAATTAAATTTTTGTCTTCAATCATTTTGTGCAAAAAACTTGCAAATAAAAACTAATTTAGTGAGTATTTATACAAAATTTAGTTTAAAAAAATCCAATATTTCGAGTGGAAATGCAATTAAAGACACTAACTTTCAATCTAGAATTTTAGCTATCTACCACTTCATTTTTGTTTCTAATGTGCTTAAAAGGTGAATTTTGTTGTCTCTAATGTTTGTGATACTAAATACATTTCAAAACATCTTGGCTCAATCAAAGGTAGTTATAGAATGGGACGTAACATCGGGCTTTCGATAGAAGAGCGATCAAAATTTCAAATTTTAAAGGAAGAAGGTTACTCAAATAGATCAATTGCAAAGAAAATTAATCGCTCTCCAAATGTTGTGTGCAATTTTTCAAATCTATGTGATATGTATGGAGTTAAGTGGCGTCAAGGTATTTGTAGTAAATTAAGTGACCGTCAAAAGCTTCAGATAATTCCCGAGACAATAAGACCTAAAGTAAATTTCGCTAAAATTAGAAGAAATTTATGCCTATCTGTTACAACTCGAAGAATCAGAAAAATAATCAGTCAATCTGAAGTTGTTATATGGACGGAAAAACATCGCAAACCTCTCTTAAGTATTCAGCATAAGAAGGCTCGTTTGGAATTTGCAGAAAAACATGCAAATTGGGACTCTGAATGGAACAATGTGGTGTTCAGTGGTGAGAAATTTTTTAATTTAGATGGATCAGATCGAAACAAGTATTACTTGCATCGCATAGGAACCAAAAGGAGATTTCAGCTAGCCGCAATTTTGGTGGAAGCACATTGATGTTGTGGGGAGCTTTCTCGAGCTATGGAACAACCCCCATTGTTGGATACACCTCAAATGAATTCCTCTGATTATATTGAACTCTTAGATAACTTTCTGTTGAATTATGCCGAAGATATGGCTGAAGATTCCAGGATATTTCAACAAGACATTCAAAACTGTAAAGCAACAAAGAATTTTTCATGGAGCGAAACATCAAGGTTATGAACTGACAGCTAGAAGTCCCGATCTGAACCCTATTGAAAACATCTGGGGATTGATAACACAAAAAGTTTACGAAAACAGCCACTTTAAGTCAGTAATAGATTTAAAAAACAAAATTTGTAATGTATGGACAAATTTGCCATTAATTTACCTTCAAAATCTTGTGAAATCGATGCCAAATAGAATGCATGAAGTAATTGTAAACAAAGAAGGTGTCACTCATTATTAATTAATAAATTTGTTTGAAAAGCAATGAGTGTCTTTAAATGCATTTCCTCAAAATTTCTGATTTTTTGATTAAATGATCCAAATTCTCACTAAATTAAGTTTTTTTTGCAATTTTTTACAGTGAATAATTGAAAACTAAAAATGTGATCCACATAAAGGTAATTCAGAAAAATATCATGCACTTTTATGTGAAAAATAAGTGAATTTTTGAGTGTCTTTAATTGCATTTCCACCAATGTATCTATGATTTGCGATGTAGTCTGGCTTAACGCGTAGTTAACTTAAAATTACGTTTTTATCATCCTGACCCAAATCGAATGCATATCTGAAAGAATAAGGTAATTTTAAATTAAATGAAAGGCAATATCTAATTTCTTACTTCTGTAATTCCTGTATTTGCTTTAAAATTTAATAATAGTCTCCTTTTGCGATGCTGCTTACGTAGGGTAAATATTTTTTATTTTGCCTCTTTTTAATATGATGTTGTTGTTGTTGCACCGGCATACTTCCCTGTACCTAGCCCTTAGATGGACTTTACCAGTTGGATAGAAGCAGCCGGATGGAGTGATTTAGAAGCAGGGAGCAAGCAGATGATTCCCAAGACTTGACCTGCCACCCCCAGATTAGTTACCTCACCTGGAGGACATTGTGGCCAGATTTAGTGTGCCCCGGCCGCCTTTAGCGAAAACAACGGAACAAGTTGCAAAAATATGTGGAGTTACACACTTACAGGAATACATAGAATTACAAATGATGAGAATACAATGTGAAAGAATTACAAAGTATGAAAATACGAAGGATTACAAATAATGACTAAAAACACACTGAAAAAAAATTTGAAGAGGAGCTCATAAATTAAAAACATAAATTGAAAAGAGTCCATTAATATAGGTTGAAGCTGCTAATTGCTTAGTAAAGTCTAAGCACTTAGGCTAAGTACAGAAGTCCAAGTACTTAGGCTTGTGATATTAGCAGAGGAGGGTCAATGATGATTCTTCTTGGGCCACGTGAATAAACACTCTTGATTAATTAGGAAGTCCATTAGTTGGTTTAGTTTTCGTCTAGAGGTCTTGTTAGAGAGTACGGCTCGTTTCCAGTTAATAACCCACTGTTTTGCAGTGGTTGATAAATGCCACGTAGAAGTAAGTGGGCAGACCGTGAGATAATGTATTGGGTCTCCTTCGTTACCACAGGTACAATTTGGGGTGTCCGTTAGACCCACCCTGTAGAAGTAAGTAGGGAATGGGCCATGGCCGGTCATGAAAAGGATTTCATTCCTGGTCCAATTTAAAGATTTGATGGAAACTGTAGAGATAATTTCATGTACTAGACGACCAGTAGATGCGTTGGACCAGTTGTCCTAAAATTTCTCCTTGATCCAGTTCTGTAGAGTGTGCTTGACTGAGCAGCGTGGTAGGGGGATGTCTACATGATGGAGGGAAGAAGAGGCTGCCTCTTTTGCCTCCATGTCAGCTGCCTCATTACCCTCTATTCCAACATGAGCTTTGACCCATCGAAGTTGGATAGAAGGAAAGTCCAGCAGGTAAATTTGAAGTGATCTGACGAGAGGGCTTGATGAAGATGGATTGCAGCTCGATTTGAGAGCTGCCTGGCTGTCAGACCAAATAGTGGCAATGGTGTTCTCTAGCGTGGTAAATTTGACTGCTTCGCCTATGGCCAAAACCTCGGCTTAGAAGACTGAGTTATCTTCTCTCAGCTCTGTTTTCCAGACATGCGTCTTTACTGAATTTCTATCAGTTACAAAAGCTGAGCCGACCCCTTCTTCCAGCTTTGAAACATCTGTGAAAATTTGAAGGGATTCTGCTGGTGGCCATGACATCTGTGCAGTTTCTTTGACAGAGACTCTTTCACTCAGATTAAAGAGACCAGGGTGGAAGGAGTCAATGCTCATTTTATTTTCTAAATCTGATGGTGATGGGAGCGGTGGATCGAGACACTGAATTCCACCTCTGGTGAGTCGTATGTATTTTGCCTCTGCTTCTATTATCAGGTGCAAGGGAGGAAGGCCAGTAATTATCTGCAGAGCGGAGGTGGGTGTTGAGCGAAAAGCTCACGTGATACTAAGAAGAAACCTTTGTTGAATAGATAATAATTTTAGGGTCAATTTATTTGTTAACGAGGCTCCCCAGATTGCTGCTCCGTGGCAAAGCATTCTCTCGGTGACGTTCTTGTACAGTAAAATCCTGTTTTTCTGACTATAACCCCAGTAATTTCCAGCCAGTCTGCGAAGCTTCTCTTGAAGTAATTTAGCTTTGTTTCCTTGGGTAACAATATGTTCTTTATAATTCAGCTTCTTGTCCAAAATGACTCCCAGGAGTTTGATGGACTTTGCCTTCTTCAATCTGTAGTCACCCCATAGGATTTGTGGACCACATTGGAGTTTAGCGACTGTTCAAGTTGTATTCAAGTTGTTCTTATTCAAGTTGTTCTTATCAGACCATGATTTGAAGTGAGTGACAGCTAGTGAGGCTACTCTGCCCAGTTTCTTTTCACTACAAGAGCCTATCACGAAAGTAAAGTCGTCTGCGAAGGCTTGCAAGTGGATATTGCTGCGCTGGTCGATTTCTTTCACTATTGTGGTCCAGTCTATTTTCAAAGGAGTATCGGCAACTAGATTCCACAGTATCGGGCCACTGCAGGAACCTTGGGGACATCCCACTGTCTGGCTTCGAGTTGCAAGGCCAGCATTCGTAGGTAGTATAACAAGTCTGTCATTTAAATGGTTGATTAGAAGCTTAGTGATGTTAGATGGGCTTCTGGTTTGACACAATTGTTTCTTTAGTTGAAGGTGATCAATATTATCAAAGGCACCTTTGATGTCTATGCTAATAACTGCTGTATGGAGTTTATCAATTCTGTTGTTCTGTATTTTGTTGGTAAGTAAGAGAAGGGCATCGTCTACAGATCGGCCTTGTCTGAAACCAAACTGGAAGTCACTGAGGAGCCTGTTGGTTTCGAGATGGAAAGTGAAACGTTTCGTCGTCAATTTTTCTAATACCTTCCCAAGCGTGGGGAGGAGGGAAATTGGTCTGTAAGAGTCGATGCTGGATTTGTCCCTACCCTCCTTATGGAACAGAATTATAAGAGCAACCTTAAGCGAGGGAAGTAAGATAGCTCCAGACATTTATTGAAGAAAAAGAGGAGAATATTTGGGAAAGACCTGTGGATAATTTGGATAACAATGTTATCAATTCCATCGTAAGCAGGGGCTTTGCCTTTTTTTAATGAGTTGATGGTTCTTTCTATTTCATGGCTGCTGAATGGAACGTCATTGTTGGAGCTGATGGTGGGGTGGAAAGAATGGCTGGAAGTCGTCGGGAAAAGCCTTTCAAGAATATCTTGAGCTATGTTGAGTTCTGAACCCAAGGGGTTCTATGGCTGTCAACGAAGAGATATGCTGGTGGGACTGTCTTTTTGAAGACAACATTGTATATTTTTCCATATGGGTCCTTGGCTGAGCTGCAAAATTCCTTCCATGTCTTCTTTTTTGCTAATCTGATTTGTTTGAAGTATGCGGCTCTTTTGGCCTTATATATCTTGTAATATTTCTCTTTTTCTGGAGAAGAAGAGGATTTACAACGCCTTCTCAGTGCTCTTAATTGTTTCCTTTCCATTTGGAGTGTTAGTGATCACCAGGTGGGAGTTCTGGTCTCATAGCTTTGAGTTATAATTTTAAAGCTGGAGAAGCAGCAGGAGGTAATAGCTTTCTGGAGAGAGATTGTTGCTCTTTCTAGATCTGCAGTGTTATTGCAAGTTGAAATTGTGTGGGAGAGGTCTGGAATAAGTGGTTTCAGAAGATGACAAAACTTTCCGTGGCCACTGAACTTCGTTTTAAAACGCTTAAACTGGAAGGTGGAAGTTTTGCAGTTAAGTGTAATCTTGATGTATTTGTGATCACTTAGGGTTTCCTCATCGAGCACCTCCCAAGTTGTGACATTCGCCATATTTGGGTTTGTAACCAGTGTAAGATCTGGCCAACCTTGTTGGTGTCTGTTGATGAATGTCGGTGGAGAGTATTGGGAATTTATAAGGAAGAGGTTGTTTGCAAGGATGAAATCCAACACTTGCTTGCCCCTAGAATCTTCTGACGGATAGCCCCAGATAATACTATGCGCATTCAAGTCTGCTCCTATTAATGAATTCTCCGGATGGATAGACCGCAACACATTATCCAGCTCATCTAGGGTGATGGAAATGTCGGATAATTCTGCTGCTTGTGTTCCTCGAACCCGTGATGTCATAGAATAGAACATACTGACAGTATTAAGCACTGAATTGGGGGAACAAATTATGATAAATGAATATAATTTCATGAGAGATATATGTACTAATATCTCATATAATTAAATTATTTTATGTATTATATTTCAATGCATCTGTTAATTATATTTTTAGGTTGCATTATCCAATTAAAGCTTAAGAACTTTTATTTTCACATCTTAATGTACAAACTATAAACGATTTCTATAAGTTATTGTTGTCGTGTGCCAGATAGACTAGCAATATGGGATGCGCTGCTTCACTTTTCCAACTGAAATACATTGTTATGAAACAAACAAACAAATAAATGACTCCAATTTTGAAACATACATATTTAATTAAAAAATGAACAAAATTTGCAAGGAGCCATGTATGGGTTCGCGACAATCTCTCTCGCCTGCTTCGCGTACAATGAGAGTCTCTCTGAAAATCTAAACAAAACAAAACAAAAAAAAACATAGGATCTTAAAATCGAAAGTGCCGATGGTGAGACATTACAGACTAAATTATTCCTTCCTTCCCCGGAGTTTTTTTTTTTTTCTTTTTCTCATTCTAAGGAAATCAACCTGCAAATAAAAAAGAAAAAAAACACACACAAACAACAAAGAGCAAAATTTAGTATTACAGATAGCCCTGATCAATCGGACTCTGGCTGAAACACAAAATTATATGGAATTATATAATATTAAATATAAAATAAAATTATATCAAAATAGCACAAAATAATTATCTAACACAACAGAATTTTCAACCTTAACTAAACTTACAAATAGACACATTTTTATTATAAATAAACGTTTTTTTTATTATATACACATGTAACAACAATTGAAATTTGTATTAAAAAAACATTGTAATTTAATATCTGAAGAAAAAAAAGAAAATAATTAAGTTTGGTTATTCAGCATTCTACTGAGACTATCGGCATTCTGATGTAATTTGCCCTTTCTGTGAACAATATCAAAATTTAGGCTTTGAAGTACCAAAGCCCACCTTAAAAGTCTGGGATTAGATCCTGTATGATGTTTTAACCAAACTAAAGGGTTATGATCAGTTTCGATAATAAATTTATACTGACCATCTAAATAATATTTTAATTTAGTAACAGCAAAATTATTGCTGCACATTCCTTTTCTATAGTGCTATAATTTTTCTCAGATTTTGAAAATTTTTTACTCAGAAATAGGATAGGGTGTTCATTTTCATTTTGATCTCTCTGAGATAAAACTACATCTATTCCTAAGTTTGAGGCATCACATTGAATGATAAATTGTTTTTGAAAGTCTGGACTGTAAAGTACAGGCTTCTTTATTAAAGTGTTCTTTAATTCTATGAATGCCTTTTCGCAGTTATTATTCCATATTACAGTTCCTTTCTTGGACTCCCTTTTAACAGGTCGGATAAAGGCGCAGCAACTACCGAAAATTCTGGTATATACTTGCGATAGTACCCAACAAGACCTAGGAAAGCTCGTACTTCGGTTTTGCTTGAAGGACGTTCGAAATCGGTAATGGCTTTCACTTTAATATCACCTGGTGTTCTTTGACCTTGTCCTACAAAGTGTCCCAAATATTTAACACGAAGTTGAGCGAATTTGCACTTAAGGGGTTTTACAGTCAATTTCGCAAATCGAATCTTCTCCAGAACACATTTAAGATGTTGGATGTGATCAGACCAGGTAATTGAATATATAGCTATGTCATCTAAATAAGGCACAGCAAAATGTTCGCAATTTTTTAATAAATCAGCCATTAACTTACTGAAATAGTAAGGAGCATTCTTCAAACCGAATGCCATTCTCAAAGGTTTATAAACACCAAATGTCGTCGTAAATGCAGCATATCTTTGAGCCTTAGGACTCAAAGGTATCTGCCAATAACCTCGTGTTAAGTCTAATAAAGATATGAACTTCGCTTTCGAAACGGATTCAACACGCTCTTCAATATTTGGTAATGGATAATATTGCGTTCTGGTAACCTCATTTAACCTGCGATAATCAATGCACGGACGAGGTTCTTTTCCAGGAGCTTCAACTAATATTAAAGGTGATGTGTAATCGGATTCCCCTGGTTCCACCACCTTCAATTTCAACATCTTGTCTACTTCCGATTTCAGAATTCCTGTCTGTCGTGGGGACATTCTATATGGTTTAGCTATAATAGGTTTATTAGATTCTAATTCGATGTCAAGTTCAGCCAGTTCTGTACAACCTGGTTCATTTGAAAAAATATCAATAAATTGAATCAAAAGTCTACTCAATTGTTTCTTCTGATCGTCCTCTAACTTTTCATTAAAACAGCTTTCAGGAAAAGTCTCTAAAAGGGTAGATGAATTAATTTCAAAACTTGGGATATCTTCTTTCTCAGAATCAATATCTTCATTATCAGAATTAGAGATAAAAATTAAATTAACATCTTCTGGACGCTGAAAATAAGGTTTTAACATATTTACATGGTATACATGTAATTTTTCCTTATCGGGAAATTGTATTACGTAATTTGTGTCCGATAGTCGTTTTACTACTTTTCCTGGACCTATCCAATGAACAGAAAATTTGTTTGATCTAGAAGGTGCAACAACTAACACAAGATCATTTTCTTTAAATTCTCTTTTCGTAGCCTTACGGTCATACCAAAGTTTCTGTTTTTCCTTTAGCCTCTGTCATATTTTTCACAGCTAATTCTTGGCATCTTTTCATTCTATTTAAAAGATTAAAAACGTAAGCAATCACACTATCTTCTTCAATGGTTTTACCAGTTAGATTTTCATATAATAGTGTTACGGGTGTTCTTAAGTTCCGACCATGGACTAATTCTGCAGGAGAAT
This sequence comes from Latrodectus hesperus, assembly GCA_037975125.1. Classification (NCBI taxonomy): domain Eukaryota; kingdom Metazoa; phylum Arthropoda; class Arachnida; order Araneae; family Theridiidae; genus Latrodectus; species Latrodectus hesperus. Next base: position 4,571,925 of record JAJQOW010000014.1, read on the forward strand.
ATCCAGTGCTATCATGAATGCAAGTTCTAAGAGCAAAAAGTGCCTGAGGTAAAATCTTCTCCCAATCTGTACCCTTTTCTAAGCAAAGGACTTTCAGTATTCTCTTTAAAGTTCTATGCAATCTCTCAACAGGATTGCTTTGGGGATGCTGAACGGAACTATGCACAACTTTAATACCAAATTTTTCTAAAAATTCTGATGTCAGGACACTCATGAAAGATGTTCCTTGATCACTTTGCAACTCCCTAGGAAAACCCATGCGGCTAAATATCTGAAGAAAAGCATCAATCACAGTACATATCTGGTACTGGGATGGCATCTGGATACTTGGATGACATGCAAATGGCTGTTATAATATACCACTTACCACAGGAAGTTATAGGTAAAGGACCACATGCATCAACGTTAATTCTTGCAAATATTTCCGGAATTACTGGAACCAGTTTCAAAGGAGCCCTTTTCTTATCTTGAGGCTTTCCTACTCGTTGACATTTGTCACAAGATTTAACAAAATTTTCAATTTCTTTAAAGCAGTTAGGCCAGTAGAAAGTTTTGCACAGGATATCTTTTGTTTTAGTTATACCTAAATGAGCTGCAGTTATTTCATGGCAGATCCCTTTTAGTTGGTTGCGAAACTTCTTGGGCACAACTAATAATCTTCTTACAGTTCCATCATTGTCCATTTTATTATAAAACAACAATTGATTTATTATAATATATTTATTGTCTTTTGAAGATTGTCGTTTAGCTTGCTCAAAAAGAGGTTTCAAATCTTCGCACACCTTTTGTTCCCGAGCAAATTCTTCTGGAGATGTTTTTATCAAATCCATCCCTTCAACTTCGGTTTCTAATGGTGGAAATTGTATTTTGCTCTAATTCTTCATTTTGTTTAGTTAGGAAGCAAGACATAGAAGATTCTATTTCAGAATCAATAATCTCTTTATTCGTGCTATTTCCCTTCCGTCTTTTTTGAGCTCGAGTTTCTATAGCATTTATCATATGTATTTTCACCTCCTCATGCTTTTTAATTTCCTCAAATAAAGCGGCTGTTTTGTTTCCCAGTAAATATCTTCCTTGATCCAAAGAATCTCGAAGAACTGCTGCCTTTGTCAAAATGTGACCTAATTCACAATTTATTTCAACCTCGGCAATAGGTAAGCATACTAAAGTTTCATCAAGGGGTGTTCTTAGCCAAACCTTTTCCTTCGTGAACATATCAGGTTTCACGTATTTTCCACAAATCAAATCAAGAGTTGCTCCAGTGTCTCTTAAGATTGGCATTTGAATTCCATTAACAGTGCCGATACTAGTGTAAGGAGCCATCAACTCATTAAATGTACTTCTAGCAATTTCATTGGATGCTATCGATTCTAAGTTCTTTTTTATTTTGTCACACTGAGGCCGCAAATGACTATAAGAACCACATTCATAACATCGGAGTTGTTTTCTTTTTTCGAATTCCTTTTCATGTGAATAATTAGAATTTTTATTCTCGACTCTTTTAGGAACATGAGATTTATGATTCCGAACTACTTCATTAAACTTAAAGGCACGGTTTTCATTTTGTTGACGAAAACCAAAATTATTTCGAGGGAGTTTTGTAAAATCTTTCGTCTTAAAACTATCTCTTAAACTTTCATATTCATCTATTTTCTCTGCCAGATCATACGGCGAATTTATTTTAAGCCATTCCGCCAAAAAATGTTCCTTAATTTCAATTGGCACACGACGTTTCAATTGATCTGTTACCATTAGTTCCTTAAGCTGTTCAAATGTCGTTATTTCTAATTCCGTAAGCCATTCCGTAAAGTAACTATTCAATTCTTGTGCATAATTTCTCCATGATTTGTCTGACGTTTTCTGGTGTCTAAGAAACAATTGTCTTAATTTTTCGCTATTTAACTTGAATCGTTTAAGAATAATTTCCTTCACGTAATCGTAATCATCAGCCCTTTCTGGAGGTTCTCTAGCTAACATGTTAGATATCTCTGAAGGTAAAACACTTACAAGATAAACTACCCATTCGTTTTTTGGAATATGAGCCATTTCTGCTCTACGCTCAAAATTTATTAAGTATAAACTCATCTCATCTTTCCTTTCATCGAATTTTGGCGTTATTTGCATTAATTGAATTTTTTGAGCATGTTCAGTCCTATTTGTAACTGATTCTGTGTTCGAAATTGCAGCATTTGAAGAGATTTCCAGACGTTTCATTTCCAAAATATGTTCTCTTTCTTCACGTCTAATTCTTTCTTCTTTTTCTTCTCGCCTAATTCTTTCCTCTTTTTCTTCCTGTTCCCTTCTAACTCTTTCCTCGATTACCCTATCTAATATACATTTTACTTCTTCCTCGTTAAAGTTTTTACTAGTTAAAATTAATTTTTTAATATCTGGGATTTTAAAAGAATCTGGAACCATTTCCCCTAACTCTTCAGCTACTTCTACTAAATCTCCCTTTTTCCCCCGTGCTAAAAAAGCCATTTTATTTATTAACGCTTTATCTCAGAAGAGATGCAATAATGAGAGAAACAACAGACTACACCCACCTATATACAAAATTTCGTAAATAACTATTGAAATTATTTAACACACTCTACTAATATAAAACATATCCATAACATTTAAAAATTTAAACGAAAACAAACTATATTGTAATACAACAAATAGTGTATAAACAGCAAATCATATATTTTGAAAAGAAGAACAAGTTTAATATTAAATCTTCTACTCTCGATTTCAAGTTTTTTTATCACCAAGCTAATACTTGATACTCAGATAAATTGAATTATTAATCAAAAATATATAAATTTTATAAAATCAGATTCTTAAACAAATACTATTATATTAAAACAGAAAATGAAATTATATTATTTTTGAATCCTTATTTAATTCAAAATATAAAACACTACCATTCTTAACAACAATATAAATTAAAAGCTTTAACTAATCTAAACTAGAAATCAGCTTTCGATTTTAAATCAATAAACTTAGTTAGTTAATCATACACGACATAAAAATGATAATAACGTACGATATTTTAAACAGTAAGAAAATATCTTTTCAAATCTTTACCAATGAAAATAAACATGCGTTTCTAAATATCAAATAAATCAGTTTGATACTTTACAAACAAAAATTAAAAACATATCAATAAATCTCACATTACTTTAAATTCAAACCTATTTGTACTCATGTACTTTCGTTTTCACATAACGAAATCAAAACCTTTCTAAAGTATATATTACTTTCATAAAATCTACTTTCAGTGAAACATTCAAAAAATTATGAATTTAAGTGTACTTTCGATTTTACACATTAATCTATAACAACATAGTTATTTTAACATATTCCTACGTGAATTGAAATACATCAACCACATAAAAATTTTGAAATGCAAATTTATAATAAGATACACTTTTCTTATAAAAAATATTACACTGTAAATTCGAATACACGAAATACAGAAATTAGCTTTGTAACATGGAATACACCATTTAAAAACTTATAAGCAAAATTAATTGATATAGCATGAACACTGTAAATTCGAATACACGAAATACAGAAATTAACTTTGTAATATGGAATACACCATTTACAAACTTATAAACAAAATTAACTGATATAACATGAAAATCACGTAAATAACATTGGAACTAAATATTCTATAAATTTCTATAACATTCCAAACTATTTATTTTCAATTGTAGCCAGAGAAAGATTGATCAAAATGGCCTACCTGTATTCCAACATTGCGGCACGTAATCCAATATAGTGCACATAATTAATTTCCATAATGGATGCTAATGCAAAGCATTAAAAAAGCATCCCACCGCTGCCACCAAAAACATAAGTTTGTTATGAAACAAACAAACAAATAAATGACTCCAATTTTGAAACATACACATTTAATTAAAAAATGAACAAAATTTACAAGGAGCCATGTATGGGTTCGCGACAATCTCTCTCGCCTGCTTCGCGTACAATGAGAGTCTCTCTGAAAATCAAAACAAAAAAAAAAAAAAACATAGGATCTTAAAATCGAAAGTGCCGATGGTGAGACATTACAACATTTAGGTTTTGAGTCCGACTTCCTCAGTACACACATACCATAAGTAACCGTTTATAGGGTAGGCAACGATTCACAACCCATTCATACAAGGAAAGGACAAAGACGGCTAGATAGAGAGAGAAAGTACATCCATGCCCGAACCAAGATTCGAACCCAGGACCTCCCTATCCGCTGTCAGAAACGCTGACAGCTAGACAAGTTGGGCGGATTTTCAATAAGTTTTCAGATAAAATTAAGATTTAAATTTAAATATTTTCTAACATTATTGGCTTGTTTGTCACTCGGCGTCATTTACGAGAAGGTAAATTATAATAGGATTTACACTTTAAATTAAAATTTGAACAACAAGAATATCCTAACAAGATGGGATTCGAACCTACCAACTTTTGAACAGATAGCAAGAAAGCAAAGCATTTGGCTTTCAGCTCACCACTGATGATACAGAACATTTTATTAATATTTATTTCATATCTAGAGTAACTCTTCTAGAACATTCCTGTCATATAAATAAATCTAGTGATTCAATTTTCATTTTATAAGGAATTCATCAAGTTTTTAAGAAATAATAACTGCATATTCAGTAATATAGTAGTTTGAATTTTCATGTTAAAAACGGTTTATTAGGAAAATAATCAAAAAAGTATAGGAAATGTTTCGTTAAAATAAATAAATTTCTACTAAAGTATTATTCTTTCATTAAATTATTATTTCCTTTAATTAAGTTCTATACACAAGTTTTGAATATTTCATTAGTACCTCTAATTATAAAATTTAAATATAATATTTTTTCAATCTTTGTATTTTTTAATTTCTGATAGATTGTTTCGTTCTTTCTATTATCTGGATCAATAATCTCATGCTATGTTTTTTCAACATGCATGGATCAATAATCTCATGCATGTTGATTATTCTGAAAAAAATAAAAAAAACGTATTTAATTTCCAGAAATTAATACAATAATAAGGAAAGGGAAAGAAACTCTCATTGCTTAAAGCATTGCTGAATCTCTAAAGTCCATGTTTTCAGCATACAAACTGTGTGCATAAAACATGTATTTTATTTTATAATTCATTAACTAGTAATTGGTTTGCAAAATTTAATTTCCATAAACTGCTTTACGACGTTGCAAATTCCACAAATAATTTTATGTAGATATAACTAATCTAGCAAATTAATTTCAAGCGCATCGTAGGCCATTTGAATTGTGCATAAAACTAGCATGCTCTTATAATCAAATAAATATAATTGACTTAAGTATTCCATTTTCCAATCAAATTCTAATACAGTCAATGTTTTATTTAATTTTGGAGGAAAAACGATTATTTAAAAAAATCTGCTAAACATACAATATTATTCTTTGTTTAAACAATGCTTTAACAATGCAAAATAAGGTTACCTTTAAGCATATTTTCTATTTGTATATTTAGCTGATAATTAGCATATATACTCAGTTATTACTTCCGTTAAGAAAGCAGGAATTAGGAAAAACTAAAATTACAAACCTCATAGGTTTTGAATAAAATGATTAGAATATTTCACGCTACATTTATTATTCCCACTTTCAGAATAATTACACTTTAATTTTCTGATTAAATAAATAAAACAACATTTGTAATCATATTCTGGTAAACATTAGACAGAATAGGCGTACTTTTTTCTTCTTCTAAGGTTAATAAATGTTTCCCATTATCATTAAAATTAAAGCAAATTTAATTAAGATGCAAAGGTAATTTTGTTAAACATTCTTATTCCATTTCATCTTGGAATTCGATAAAATATTAACATAGTTATCCTTTATAAAAATTTATTAGGAAACCTTTAATCTCACAATTATTCTAATTTTTAAGGATTTAAATATAATCAATTTTGTAAATTTTATATGTAAATCATATGTAAATTTTACTCAATTAAACCATCTATTTTATATATTAAATTTCTATTGTATATTAAATTATGGAAGAAAAAAATCTTAAGTGTTTTCACTCAAAATAGTATATTTATTATAAATTAATACTTAATATTTGTGACTAAGAAAAACAGCTAATAAATAATTTTGAAATATTTCAGTGGATAACATATCTTTGCACAGAATGCTAATTTATATAATATGATTCAAATTATATGCCTAACAATAAGGAAGAAAGATAAAAACTATATTTTTCTTAATTTATCAACAGTTTTTAGTATAAAGAATTAAGTGCTTGCAATTAATTAAGTTAAATGAAAAATATTTTTTAATTTAAAATTTTGCACTTATCTATTTTTTTATTATAACCATGTTCACATTGGGCAGTCGTACATTTTCTGAGTTGATATATCCAATTGAAATAATATTTTTAAGAATAATAAAAAAGTAGTTAATTTATTATTAAGGAATACAATTTCAAATCAGGCAATTAACTTTTGAGATATTAAATACTTTATTTTATTATTTCAGTGTGTTTAAAATATTGTAATGTGTATAATATATATATGAATTTAAAAAAATTGTTAAAACAAATTTATATCTTATAGGAAGCTGTCAAAGACAGCCAAATAGGAAATTATGATAAAAGTATTAATACCATCTAAATTGTATCATAATAAGTGAACGGCAACAGAAAGTGCAGAAGAATAATATACATCAATGTTAAAACATTTTAATTGCTCATTAAAATTGTAAGGAATTAGGAATCTGATTTGAATTAAATAATATATATATATATATATATATATATATATTTATATATATATATATATATATATATATATATATATTATATATATATATATATATATATATATATATATATATATATATATATATATATATATATATATATATATATATATATATATATATATATATATATATATATATAATTAAATAAAACTATTACTATTACAAAATTATAAAAGAAGTAAGAAATTTGTTCCAATTTTAATAGTTACAAATATCTCCATATCAGAAATCAATTTTTCACTGATTCATTTTATTCCACTACTTTACAAGCTATTTTAATTAACTGATTTCATTTTAATTGTATTTTCTCCTTAATTAACCGAAATGTAATCGAAAGCAAAATATATTATATAATTTTTCGTCCTCATAAATAGATTACTATTTCATCTGATGTCTTTTGTTTCAGGGATATTTTCTACAGATATAACTTCTGTTAAGACATTAAAATTAAGAAAAAAGACTTAAGTCTTCCATATACTTTTCAAACATTTTAATCAAAATATTTTTGTTATACCATCTGCTATACACTCATGTCCATAAATCGAGGATAATGCAAGTTCAGGCAAAGAAAGAGGCAGAAGCAAAACAAATGTCACTCATTTGTAATGTCAATTTTCTAAACAAAAGGTAAATAGCAAAAAAGATGCTATATGTTTGACATCATTAATAAAAATTGCGATTTTTACTCCTTGGATGAAATTTTAAAAAAGAACCTGTTTACAAAAACCAATATAACATGGTTGGTATGATGGTTAATTTATAGTATGCCCCCAGACAATGCAATACAGGCAGTACAACGCCTAGGCATGCTGAGTATCAAATTATGTCCTCATTGTACAAATATACATACATCATAGCTATCTCAAATGTTGTTTACCCCGCAATTGACAAATTATTGAAATAGTAATTCCAATAATTTAAAAAGTATGGATTATATATAATGTAGTAGTAAGACAGATATTTCTAAAGTTGAGTTGACTATCCGCAACCAAATATATATTTTTAATATGGGTTTATTGGAAAAAAATTAATCCATTGAAAATGGCATTGAAAATTGCATTCAGAAAAGAGCCTGGGTTAACATGTAATGGAATACAAGAGAAAAAATAAAAAAAAAGTTTCAAGCAAGGAAATTATGATGCATTTCAAAGAGATGAGTCCTGGCTTCCCAGTAAGGGTGACACAGGTCGCCCCTCAACTGGGCATCCTTGTTTAGTCCTTTACATGAAATAAGATGTGCAGCATTCAGGGTGCCTTCACCACAAATATGACAGTCCTTAGAGTTGAGGAAACCTAGTTTTTGTAATTTTTCTGCTAGCCAGTCGTGTCCTGTTTTCATTCTGAAGAAAGCCACCATTTCCTTTCTAGGTTTTTGGCAGAATTTAGGCCAGTCTTTATGTATGTCTTCCCATGCTTTTACTCTAGAACGATCAACAAGAATGTCATTCTGAAGTTCCTGTACTTTTCTACTTTTATAAGCTTTTCAGTGGGTATCGGTAAGCGCTCCTGTGGGAGTTTGGTGCCAATTTTGGCAAGGGCGTCTGCTTTCTCGTTTCCGCTGATTCCCACATGTAAGCGAATCCACTGGAATACTGTGACATTATTCAAGCTGTAGAGGGTCCGAATACTACTTCGTATCCTTGAGATGGTTGGAATTTCTTTGCTCTGATTACCGGTAACACCCAGGATGGCGGAGCTTGAGTCAACCAGTACAACCAATCAAGTATATTGAATTATTTAAATTATCTTACAATTTCTAGATGGAATTAATATCTGGAGGCTTTATTTGCCTGACCATCAATGAAGTAAATGCTCACTTTTCAAATAATCATTTAATAATTCTATCACCAATATCTATCTATCAATGTATATATCTATCTATCTATCTATCAATCAATCTATATATATATATATATATATATATATATATATATATATATATATATATATATATATATATATATATATATATACAGGATTGCATACATATGAATGTGATATAATTCTTAAGATTTTAGAGTCCTTTTAATATAATACATTAAATATTCGTAATAAAGGATTAAGTGTAGGATTACTTAATCGACTATTAAGAAAACTTTTAGATTCATATAAATTTAAATATCTTCGGTTTTAATATCTTTAATTTTAATTTTTTTCTTAAATGATTTGCAATTGACAAATGAAATTTTTCTTAAAACACATTTAAATTTAACTTAAATAATTGAAATACAGAAAATCATTATTTGTGAAAAATTTGAGGTAGCTAATATTAAACTTCTGCATGACAACGTTGAATTCAAGAACATAACATTTCTCCTCAGTTTCATGAAAGTAATCGTTACTGTTATTTTAAACAGTATTATTGAATTTTAGAATATAAATCTGACATTTAATGAATGCCAATGAATGGTTAACATTCGGATAGTGAACATAATATTCGGAACAATGTAACGTAGAACTGAAATCCCGCTTCACTTTTCAGTCAGGTTTGGATCCTATAAGATATTTAGCCATCAAGAACTTTAAAAAAACATAATATATATCATTAACCATATCTATAATTTACTTGAAATGTATAATGACTGTTTTTTCCACAAATTAATGTCATAATCACTCAATGAACTTGCAATTATTCCAGACATTTAATATTGCAGTTTCTTGAAGAAGTGATAAGATTGTAAGACACAACTCATAAATGCAAGACACATGTAGGATAAATGTAAGACACATGTCCTCTACATAAGATTTAAACACCACAAAAACTCCAGAAATGACCAGTTATTTTCAGCCATCTTATATATATTGTTAACTAATATTGAGGGCTGTGTATTTGGCCTGGGATGATAATCAACAATAAATGTTGAAATTTCTATTCACCACATCAACTAACACAAGTGTGAATATACTGAAAAATATAAGCAGGATTAGCAATAAATACAATATATGATGATAGTGGAAAATCCCCTTTCCTAAATAACTTTATATTCATCTGAATTTGGTGAGCTGCTCAATGAATATCACTCAATTGTCAATTATATTTTGTAATCAAAGTAGAAGAATCTAAAACATATGCCACACATTTCAGTTCCCTTGTGTTCAGTTAACAGTTGCTAATCATCACTTTTCCGATATATTTTAATCACATTTTTATGTCAAAACTATGCAAACAATCAATAATATTGTCTGTCATAGTTAATTGCTGTAAGCTTATTTGTTCTCTAAAGTTAAGCAAAAATATCATTAGTCTGGTAAAATTCACTCTTACACTGTTTTAAAATAATGTTAGCAATAAAAATCTGCTAAAATACCTATTTAATATATCTGAATTGTTCATCTTATACTAAATTTTAAGAAAGTATAGAGTTTTGCTGAATTTTCTCTGAAAAAAGAGGAGATAAGAGTATATAATAAGTCATGTCATTCTTCTAAATCATGTTGATATGGATAAGTCAGTTATTAAAACTAGATTTACGTAGGCTAGTTAGATACGTCCAATTATTTTTGCTCGTGATTCAAATTTATGCTGCATTATAAAGCAGTTACTTGAAAATGAATGTAAATAATAAAAACGTGTACCAACTGAATTAAAAATATTAATCACATTTTGCAAAGATAGCAAAATAAACTAGACATTTCCCCAGTACACATAAGTATTTCTAAAAAAATAAATAATCATATTCGATTAAAATATGTTAGAATTAAAAATATAAAAGTGTCTTAATTTTTATAAATTCTGTAAAAATGATGAAGAGCATGTTTTCTGAGTCACTGAGCTTAAAATCATTCACGTAGTTTCTCAAATTAGTGAGCACTTAATGTGTATTATTTTTTTGATCAACATCATTTTCTCCATTTTCTGCTATTCTTGAGAATCGTTCTGATATATATATATATATATATATATATATATATATATATATATATATATATATATATATATATATATATATATATATATATATATATATAAATAAAATTCATATGAAAATAAGTAGTTTCAAGCTATATAATTTAACTGTAAAAATCCATGATATTTCTAATTCCTAATTTGGAAAAATAACATCCTATTCGACTCTTTAACCTACAAAAAATTAAGTATTCTTTCAAATAAAAAGAATTTTTTTTACGTTACATAGCAACAGTTTTATTTGAATCAGAAAATTTTTAATTATTAGAAATTTGTAAGACTACTTGTGTACTTAAGAAAACAAACACGGTTAAGGTAATTTCACCGAAAAGTGTCTAACTAATTAGCGTAGATTAAGTGGATCAGTCAAGCGAAAGAAAGCAATTAACCACAATTAAAGTGCACCTTCATGGTTTACGTTCAAACTTTGCATAAGAGGAAAAGAAATTACGTTTCCTTACCTAATTTCCTTTTGATTTTTTTTATTTTATCAGAATTTGAGAATTAAGCAAATAATATTTAAATTTTACTTAATTTATCAGGTATTTTAAATAACATGTATATTTATTTATATTTAATGAGAAAAACATGAAAATCACAATTTAAAAATTTAAAGTAAATTCCATGAAGGAATTATGGAATTCCTGGAGGTAAATTCCATATGTACCTAAGAAAATGATTTTCTTAGGTACATATGGAATTTACCTTATGGAGTTTTGAATAATAATTTATTATCATAGCTTTTTACATGGGAAATTTCACTAAAAATGAAATATGCATGATTTTGTAAAATAATATCTTACTAACAAAATTTCACGACCAAAGATGAACTTAAAATGATATTATGTAATATAAAAAGAAATATTAAAAATAAAAGACAGAATAATGCTGTTTTTAGCCTAGTCTACTTGCGATTTTACATGTGTTGTTTGTTTTTCACTTGTAATTTGCACCTTTATCGAGTAAACATAATATTCAAACAAATTGTGTTTTGTGATAACTAGTTTATATTGATATCTAATTTTAAAATGGCAGACATAAAGAATGACAAATTTCACCGGAAAAGTGGTTTAATATATGAGGATTTGGCAATCTGTTTTTTTTTTCATTATTTCAATACTTAAGAGTTGGTCAATGTTGTCTTGATTACTGTGTTAATATTAAAATTTGATATTTAATATTAACTGTCAACATTACCGGATTAAGTAAAAATTTAAAATAACAATCATTATGATGCTATTCATATACTCTTCATTATTTTCGTTATTCCTTTATTACTACTAAGGTCATGTCCAGTTATTGTTCTGTTAATTACATACTATTTCCCATCATCTATTTAAAAATGTTTTGTCTTGATACAATTTTTATATTTCATTAATGAAGAGTAAATAAATTTCCACATTCGCTTTATATTCTACTATAAGAAGCAAACATGTTTTTTCTAATCGGTTTAGTTAAAAAATCTGAAAATTCATATTGTAAATTGGTATCTAATACTAAGTAATATTTTTACGATAATATGATGTAAATAACATGTTTCAAATAACAAACATAACATTTTGATAAAAATCTTGATTAATGCAAGAAATTTGATAAATCAATAGCTTATTGTAATGCTTAAATAATGTATTAATAGCTTAAGTAATAAAAAGTACAAAAAACTTGAATAGTATTCTAATGTAGCCTGATAAACAAATAAAAATAACATTGGTTGAAACTGGTTGAAATTGGTTTAATGACTGATAAGAAGTATATCCATTTTGTATAGTTATGCAAAGAACATAAAGGGGACCCTCATAATCTTAATGACACTACACATCGAGTAGATTTTACTCTTCAGAAAACGATTTTATTAAACGAGGCTTAAAAAGACTTATGGGGATGTTGTCGATTTTCATGGGTTCTTTGAAGTACATTCTTCAAGTGAACTGTAAATTCTTCAAGTGAACTGAGTGTGTTCATATTTGGAAACATACCTCTGACCACTCATGTGAAACCATTCTCTTCTCTCAGATAACCTAGATGGCAAGTACAGTTGTATATATTCAGACTCTTTTTTTTTTTTTTTACAAAAACCAATTGGTCTCTTATGAGAAGTAATGCTCCGAGCTCTCATAAAAAACCGTTTTGTTCTTATGTATGAGCTCAAAAGATATGGAAATACGAACGTCCATTCTATGCAGGATAACTGCGTGACTCGATTTTAAACAAATGAAAAAACTCGTTGCGTTTTTTTTTTCCTGTGCTAAATTTCGTTTCTTCACCGTAGTGATGGTAATAACAGTATTTATCAATACGATTTACTGAAGAACTACGTGGAAGGAAGCCACAATGCTGATTTTCACGAATAAAGGTATCTCAGTTAACCATCTGTATAAGGTTTATCTGAATATTATTATTCCATATTCAACTGTAAGATCTTGAGACAATTAGCCTGTAATTATATCTATATGCTACTATGCGCTTTAAGCCATTTATTGTATCTCAGAAGATTATGTGAATCTTAAGTCTTCTTAGTAATTATACTCTATAAATGAACCTGTTACAATAATTTGGAGACGACTACATGCAAATTTTTTCAAGTTATCGAGCTATTTTTAAAAGCCATCTCCTTGTTTCTTGATTAACTACGGTTTTCTGCAATCAATGATGAATTAAAAGGTTATCTTTAATCATTTTAACTGTTTACTGCGAATCTGGAATTTTCTGCTTAAAATGCCTCGGAGCTTAAAATATAAATATTTTCGTTTCATTAAAATTTCACTCTTCAAGTTCAAAATCCAAATGTGTTTCTTTACAGAATCTTTCAATCATAAAACAACTTAAGGTTTATAAATTGAGATTATTTTCTAGATTATATAGATAAACATAAGCGGTTAGAAATATATTGTAGCTACTTCTATATTTATTGCAGCCGAGATATGTTGTAAGTTTAATGTAGAACATCAGTAAAAATTAATGAAAAAGTCCTAGAGTTTTGGAAACCATGAATTGACTACAAATTTCAATTTCCGTTTAATTTATATCAATAAATTTTAAATGATAAAAGTTTTTTTCAATAAATAATTATTTACAACATACTTATTATAGGTAATTTAAAATGGAAATTTCTTATTGATTTAATAATGAATAATTACCTGAAAAACACTAGAAAAGTCTAACTTAATTATAGATAATACCGTAATTTAAATATATGAATTCGAAATACATTAAAAAATGATGTACATTGTATATTTATTTTATATTATTATTCCAAATTTTATTTTTGTTAAACTTTTTTAAAATTGATAATCAGAATAATTTTACGACAGGTTACTGTTTGAGGCACTTATATGTGTAACACACACACACACACACACACACACACACGCACTCACACACACACAAACACACTCACACACACACACATTTTATCGTATTTTATATATTTCTTCTCAATTAAACTTAGATGCGGAAAATCTTTCAGTGATAAATGAAGAAATTATCTCAAAATTGAAGAATTATTATTGACTAATTATATAAGATTTCTGATAATGATTCCAAGCGATAAACTTGAATCAATATACTTAAATAATGAAACTTTAGGTTAATAAGAATAATAAAAATGAAAAGTTAGACAAAATTAAGCCTGTATTAAATAGTAAAATGTACATTTATCGTAGTATGAAGTATGAAAAATAAAAATCTAAGGAAATACATTTCACAAATTAGATATAAACAAAAATTTTAACAACGCTAAAATTAACAATATTGGGATATGGACTAGTAACATTGTATTCGTATGTATAAAGATATTTTATTAAAATTATGTTTCCAATTAAGAAATTTTTTTTCATATTTTTATGTAACCAATATATTTTAAGTCACTTTATCCACACCAAATTAAGAGTATTTAATAATATTTTGAGATGACACCAGAAAAATTATCCAGTATATAAAATTATGTATCTCAACAAAATTATATTTTTTATTTTGTTAAAATGTTTACACAAAAATTATCAAAATTCAAATTTCTTCTTGTTGTGAAGATATATATTCATGAGTTATACTTATATCTGTCTATAGTACAATATAAACTTTTAAGTTTTCTTTGCTAAAATTACAAAAATACTCTATTAAAAGCAATCATGATCATTTGAAATCGGACTTAAATATTTTACCATGAACTTTGAAGTGAATAATATACATATATTAATAATTTCAAAGATAATCACTTATATATTTCAATTACTTCGTGCCTTATTATAAAACACACGTTGTATTTTCTGTAAAATCTTTTTGAAATTGTGTTTACATTCTGCAATTTATTTTACTTGTAACAAGTATTCACACGGCTTCACAGGGAACTCCTTGAAAGTAATTTTGTAATTATTTATATTTCCGCCAGGGGCGTCGAAAATGGAGCAATTTCCCCATTTTAATGAAAGAACCAATTAACTTGTAGATTACTTCGAATATACATCGGTTTCACTTGATTTCCAGATCTTAGTGATAAAATGCTGTTAACAACGGAAACAGAAATATTACATATATTCTTAGTAATTATTTTTTATCTAATTATCTTTCTTTTCCAGAAATTAATCAAAGCTCGCAAAAGAATTAAATAAAATGTCATTAATAAAAATGCTTTTAGTTTTATGCCTTTTTACACTGTCCTGAATTCTGTTCTTAATTGTATAAATTATAAAAATTATCATTTTTATGCTATAATTCATAGAATATTTTAATAAAAATTTGATTAGAGAATTTTAATTAATTTTTATGAAAATATTCTTTAACAATGTTGTTAAAGAATATGAAAATATTCTTTAATAAAGACTTAAACAATGTCTTAATAGACATTGTTTAAGTATTCTGTGATAAATGTTTTTTATTCTGTTTGTTAAAATCTGTTTATTTTCATGAAATATGAAAATAACTTCTGTTCACAAAATAACTTTCAAAATTTGTTCCTGTAATGTACAAAATATATATTTTTTATCATTTCTCAAAATAGCTTTTTGATAGGATGTATCGTAATATAAGCAGGTTTTTTCTAATAATGAATTTCAAATATTTATAAAATAATTCTTCTGGCTTAGTTGACATATTATAACTTTGTCTTTAAAATAATTCAATGCTTAATTAACTGAGTTCTCTGTTGCCTTTCCGAGGAAATTTAATGATAACATTTTGTTATCACCAAGGAATTATTTCTTTCCATAGTTTTCTATAATGTATATCATTTTAAACTTCTTCCAAGCTCTTTGAAATTAAATTTCCAAAAATCTACTTTTTGAATTTTATTTGGCCACTTAAAAGCATTTTCATTTGCAGTAAGTTTGTTAAAATGTTTGATGTTAGTGATAATCAGGAGAGAAATATATCAATTTTCATGCGATCCTATTCAACTTGTTCTTCAATGGGTCATAAATAATATTTAAAATCTTAATTAAGGAGTGTTTTTTTAATTATAATGATTTTCTTAATTAAAAGCACATTGTCTTTAATTAAATTCATGCAACATGGTGATCCGAGTATTATGATTTGCGAAGTGCAAAATAGTAATAAAAAAATTGCAAATTTTTGAGAAAACATTTGAACAAATTATAAAGTTTTAGCTTTGTAAACTATAGTTATTATATTAAAATGCGTGCTGATTGTATATTTCAAATTCTAATATGTAAATATAAATTTAAATATAGAGTATTTGTGTTAGCGTAGTCTGAAACATTTAGAAAAGCTATAAATGTCTAACCTATTTTGTAGATGACCACTCAAAAAATCTAACATGATCACCTAAGCGTCCAGAGAGATATTAAAATTAAATGATGACCAAATAATTTTTCAAGAATTTCAGATTAAAAGTCTAATATATATTGATAAAGTCACAGGCAGCAATCCTGTATCTCCAGTATAAATCACACAATTAGAATTTAAAATAATTTTATTTACACTTTGGAATTGTTGATTTAAGTAAATGACTAACGAGTTTGTTGTCAATTAAAGCAAAAGCAATGGTTCATGCAGACGAATGATATAATTGCTATTAACAATACCTTTAAATAAACTTTCAAAAATAAAAAAAAATATTGAAAGAAGACTTATACTCCCATTATGCTTGTAGAATTGGATTAAAAATTACAAATGAAGAACTTCAGAATTTACATTTAAAAAATCAAATTTTCACATTTAAAAAAAAATAATGAAATTTTTTTTATAATGAATTACATTTATTATCAGTAAATTAAGAAATGTTAAATTTCAATTGAAATTTATACAACTGTGAATTTCATTATAAAATAATAGAAAATAAAATTTTTATAAATTTGTGATTCGTAAAAGGTCTAAATATGGTAAATTCATTTGCTTTATCAACCCTTCAAATATCGGGTTTGGCATACATTTTGCAAATATTTTGATTTTAAGTCATTCACTAAATGCTGTTTCTTTTACATGGAGGGTAATTTTTTTTCAAAACTTTTCTCTGAAAGTTTAATAGTTGATCTTCAACTGCCTTGCTTCACTCCTATATAGGATAAGATTAGTTATCCTATATAGGAGGTATTATATAGAACATAAGATATTTTAAGTGCCTTATATAGATTAATTTTTGTTTTAAAATTCAGAAATTTAAAATTCAATTGATTTTTAAGGTCATAAAACATCGTTTAGCAATGACTATTTTCACTTAATTATACTATTCAGATTACTGGCATTTTGTATTATTTTCTGAGGGTTTTTAAATTGCTTTACACATTCAAATATGTAGGTATTGATTTCAAGTAGTATTATTTCTCAAATATGTCATTTTTTAACTGTCGCAAGAACAGTCTGAAAATAATTAAAATAAAAAAAGTTTTGGCAGTGTTTTAAAAATAAGAATTACTGAATTTGATTTATCTAGTTAACACTCCCTTTCACTTAATATATATATATATATATATATATATATATATATATATATATATATATATATATATATATATATATATATATAGCTATATACACCAATAAAAGCATTTTGAGTTATACTTTCTCTTGAAGGTATTGTTCATTACACGAGCTTAAAAATGGTATTGATTAAACAAAATTAGAAGTTGATCCGCTTGACACTTAAATGTTCATTTTCAATCACGAAATTCAATATTAAGGACGTATAATCTGTAAAAAAATCTTTTATAATTTAGTATTTATAAGCTTTTAATTTTCAATACATCTAACTGAACTGTCATCTGGAAAAATATGTGATCTTTAATATTGATTAATAGATTTATTATTGTCTGGTTTGTGTATTTTTTGGTTGTTTTACTAAAACTAGAAAAATACCTGCCATAATATGTAAAAAAAATAATTAAAAAGATCAAAACTCATTTCAAAGTGTTTTAATATCTTTAATTTCCTATAAATAAGGAGTCAAATTATACTGATCTAAAAATTATTTATCATTCAAACAATCATTTCAGTACTAGAAAAACAATTAGAAAGCTTTTTTTTTCAATGTAAAAACTTTGGGAAATTCTCAAACCTTTTCGGAAATATATGAAATTTCTAAATATGCTTTAGACAATGCTAGTGCAAATTATACTTTTGAAATTAATATAAATTATTATAAAAACCTTGACTATTTTAAGATCCTCAGTGGCGAAATTGAAAGAACACTAAAATTTTTCAAATTTAGTTCAACTTCTAATTATCTAAAATTATTATTTTGATGGATATAATTTAAAGAGAATAGAATTGACCTATTATACTACAAAAAAATTAAACAAAAATTGATTAATAATATATACCAAATTGAAAAAAGACATTTTACTTAATATGTATAGTAAAAGTTTACATTTCAAATATTTTATGGAAAAAATTCCTGACATAAATTTACAGTAAAATTTCAAAGCTCTTTTTTTCATGACAGATAAGACATTATAGAATTTCACTATATTTCTGATTATAAGCTGCTTCGACATTTCGATTTCAGGAGCATTCAGTATGCTAACTCAAAGGTCATAACTATAGAAAAATTCCTTGTGTGTCTTAGATGTAACTTTCACAGTTAACGATATTAAAGCTATTAAAATATCTGATTAACAAGACTAAGTACGTTGTAACGATCATAGTTGATCTGTTAACCTTGAGAAATTTAGATATATAAATCAGAGGGCTTTATAAATGATATACTCCTAAGCAAATGAAATGCTTATTATATAAAAAGACATATCATCAATCATTATTCTAATATGACTTTAAATCTGTGAAATTGGAGAAGTCTTATTAAGGGCTACACTGATCAGTTTATATTAGCTGTATTCAACATCACCTTTAATGTATGCATTAGAGTATTTCTAACGTTAATAACCTGATATTTTTATAACTTTTTTGCATTCATTTTTTTGTTGTTGTTACTTTGAACACTTGGACAAGCCAAGCTCTCACTTTGCCTTGGCAATGCAAATTTAAGTCCATAAGGAGCGTCTTTCGTTTTAATCAGGGCACTACGAAGGTGAAAGTAAGTTTTTGCTCTTTCTCAAATCCTCCGGTAGATGGCACCACTAGGCTACCACGGTTTTTCATTCTTTTACATCTTGAATGTAATCGCATTGTTTAGAGAATCATGTACACCAGGACATTTCACACAATGACCCAAAGATATCAAATTTTTTTTTCTTGATATTCATGCTCTTTATCATTTATTGAATGCTACTAGTAAGTGATTGGGGAATAACTAGTCTGTAATATAACATACACTAGGCTGTGGTAGCATAGTGGTTAATGTATCGGCCTTCCATCTGGAAGGGCGGGGTTTGGTTCCCAATGCCGCCAAAGACCCACCGAGTATATGCGATATACGTGCTCGTTAAATCTGTGGAATCGAAAGTCCTGTGGTCGGTCGTTGAGTAGTTACCATGGATGCAAATGCTGTGCAGAAAATTTCCTCCCCCTTCAGATCAATGCCAAAATTAAGGAAGTGGATCCTCTCGTGGTGTCATCAATCAGAGGATTTAAAAAAAAAGAGCAAAGCCTACTTGTAAATTTTCTCTGATGTCGTGGTGCTCTGATTAAAACGAAAGATGCTCCCTATTGACTTAAATTCACATTGCGAAGGCATAACGAGCTTAGCTTATCCAAGTGTCATAAGTAACAACACAACAACAACATACACTAATGCATTAAATGAACACTTTCACTAGGTATACTGGAATTCAAAATTGTCATTTTCAAGCAATACATTCAGAGAACCTTACATTAAATATTAGTGTTGGTTGGGGTTTTTTTATGGCGCAAGTTCCAAAAAAGACAAGCTACGCCAAATATTAATGGAGAGAAAAGATTTACCTTTGGTGAAGGAAGATGCAACGCTGATTTTAATGTCTTTCGTACCATCAATACATTCCTCATTTGATATTAATATCGTATAATCTGAGAAAGAAAAAAAATAGTTTGGAATTCTTGTCTGTCTAACTGACTCTATTTTTAATAGTCAAAATAAAGTAAATTCATCTCAACTTCATAAAACACTTTAAATCCGTAGAAAAATAACATGATGATTGTTGTACAGCATTAGACTATACACGATGGTAAACAATGTATGAATTATACATAATCTACGAGAAAAAATATATTTGATGTCTCATTTTTGAAGAACATTTCAAAAATTTAAAATAGTGGAGTATACCATCCAACGATTGATTTGCAGTCAAAATTTAATGAAAATATAATTTTAATTTTAAATTAAATTTAGAGGCAATAATTATAGTATATAAAGACAAGAAACTATTAGAAACTGAACAGTAACTTACACAGGATATATTGGAGGTTCATTAGAAAAATAAATATAAAATTGAAGTTTTAATGTTTTCTATCGAGAATACGATTCGAACAGTAGTTTTTGAGCTTTTAACATTAAATGTTTTATTTCGTGTATGTCTTCATACAAAGTAAAATTGTATTCCATTAAACAACATAACATATTAAACTAAAACATTTAATTAGTTAAAACATTGTAAATTAATTTATTAATTTTTAGTAAATTTTGATAATTAGCTGATAAAAAAAATTGACACTTCTACAATTCATCTAAAAAATTGATAAATCATATCTTATTACCCTTCAATTTTATCATGCCATGATTAAAAATTCCTTTTTTTTTAATTATTCTATGCACTCTACAATACTCATTAAAACTGAAATTTTTTTTTACAAAATTTTAAATAAAATAAAATTATAAAATATCACAAGACAAGAAATGCAGTGAATTTGTCTTCACAACTTAGAGAAACAATCAAAAAATTTATGAAATTAATTTATAAATATTTTGTATTTTTTACTGTCTCTGGAAAGAGCAGATGAAGGAAGAGATTTTATGTCTTTTATTATTAATTTATATCTTAAATGAAAGTAATTTATTATCATTCAAAAAAGTTGTGTTACATTTAAATTTTAATTAAATCTTTTTTTCGCTTAAATTTTCAGTTCGACTGTTCAATTTCAATTTGAATTTTGAGGAAAGCAATTTCTAACATTAATACAAAGAAACCCTTAAAATTTGCTATTAATATGTATAATATAGCAGTTGATATTTTCTCCAAAAATTTTTAAAGTCCAAACACTTAAGCCCCCTTATTCAAATAAACTTTAATAATGAATTTCGCCTTTTATTTTTCATAAAAAATTTACTTTAAAATGTTTTAAAAAAAGTATGTTTTTCATGACCGAAGGTAAAATTTTGTGCTTTTTCTAGCTAATAGCCATCTGCTGAGAATTTTTTCACGTTAGTAGTTTCATTATTTCAATGTTTACGTATCGGAGGCGTGGGACCTAGTAGGCTTTGGGAGTAATCCTTTTTATCAAAAAGTAAGGAATTTATACCTTACACAACCAGAAAAACGCTGTAATTACTAATGGTGGCCTAGGTATGTAAATTATATCGTATCCTACATGTGAAATAATACGTCTAGTGTAGCCCTGCCATTTCTGAGGGCCAACTGCTTAATCTCTGTTTCTAAATTACAAGGACCCACCCATTTTCGGTGTTACAATAACACGCCCACCGTCTGTCCCACTTTGCTACCCTTTTGGCCTCTTCTAGTGCTGGAAGGTGAAAATTCTAATAGCTATGCATTGGGAAAAACGTTTGGTGGTAGTAGTTTGTAGTTTGGTAGGTAGGAAAGCACCGCCTTAAGCGCCAACTTCAAAATTAGGCGAGAGAATGTGTTATGCCATAAATAGGCAGTGGAGAATAAAATAAGTTAACTTAACCAATGAAGTAATAAGAGTTACACAATAAAAGTGTCTAACATCTAAATGTTAAATCAGGATATATTATTATAACGATATTGATTGCCAAAAACTTTAGTTACTTTGAATTTAATGAATTGCAATCGAATAGTTTAGTGTTGAGTCCGTTTTGACAGTGGATCTATCCGGTAATATTTACATTGAAATCTTTGAATCAAATTTTTACTAAAACATATTATTTGAGACAATTTCGTTTGATTTGTATTTGAGACAAATTCATTTTATCTATATTAAAGAATATTGGCTGTTTTGAGTTAGATTTTCAAAATATATGTAATGACAAAAATTATGAGCTTTAATTTATGACCATACCTGTTAGTCATGAATTCTTATTGGGATTCATATAATTCGTAACACAGAAATTTACTAAATGTTTCAAACTTTATTACGAAATGTCTATAAATTACGTGTTAAATGTCATGTGTACTTATTTAATTTGACTTAAAAAAAGCTAATACACAAGCATAACTTAATATTCCAAACATATACTAATAATTAATTAAAATAACTGACATTTAGGAGACAATACCAATTTACATTTTGCGATTGATTCTGAAAACTTACAAATAATTTACAACGTAAATAATGTGTGCATAAAATAATAGCAATGATGCATATACAAAGTGCTCACAAATGCTTTTGGTAGATGCCTCAATATGAACCGTAACTATTTCAATATTGAATTATAAATAACAGTTAATATACTGATTATTGGAGATACTCATTATTTAAATTGAGCATTATGAATATTTTTTTCTGAAAGAAATTAATAGTACAATTAAATATATAAGCTTCATAATTTTAATTTCCAAAAATAGAGTGAAGACAAATTTTTGCTTGAATTTTACTTCTTGAGACGATAGCGCAATAATTAAAAAAATTAAAAACATATTTTAATTCTCTCATATTTTCTACATTCAGGTAATCTCTAAATTATTTCTACAAAATAAAATTATATGATTTTATAGTAATTTCATCCAAATAGTATGTTATATAAATGTATTTTCACCAAAAATATTCAATACTTTTGTTGCAATATAATTTATATTTTAAATTTTAAAAAATCTAAAAAATGTTTAATTATTTTTATCAGCGAATTATTCAAAAAGTGATTAAATAATTTTTCATCAAATATTAGTAATATTGATTGATTTGCTCATTCATTGAGAAGTAAATTTTTAGACTACATATTTTTAATATTTAAAAATTAAAATTAACGTTATTGAAAATATTTTAAAAAGAGACTATATATTGTACTTGTTATGCAGAAAATCAAATCTTAAATGTAACAATTCTTTGTTTTTATGTTGTCACAATTTAATTTTAATTTACAGTTTACATTATTCAAGGAATTAAAAAATATTAATTTAAATATGAGTAAAATGTTATACAGATAATAAATAAAATCTTTTCTTAATTTGTTGTCTTGGGATAAATATATGATTTATAAAATTGAGATATAACAAATGAATATTTCATTAAAATCTGATTGAATGAATTAAAATTGTCATAAAATTAAAATATATTTTACTTTACCAGGAAAATAGAATCAAAACATTGAAATATTAATATTTACATAATACTTTATAAATACATTTTTTAACTTAAAATAATGATATTTTCCAGAATTATTTTTAAAGAACCTAAGACAAATGAAACTACATTTCCTAGATTTTGGCCCGTAACCTTGAACAATTGTCATCGTTGCTAATTATAGAAGATTTCTTTCTTTATCTAAGTATTTCAAATAATAAATCAGTTGTTCAAAATTGTTGCCAATTTTTTTTAACTAAAAGAGTACTCATACTTAACTACCTAATATCTCTGTCTAGCATTGATTTTTTCGTTAGACTGCTGATGACTCATTATCCCGGCTTCTTCAGAAATGAGGCCTTTAGGACATTGTTATGACTTCGCAATCTCTGATTTTCTTATTTATTTGACACAAAAAACAACCTTAATATTTTTTCCTATAGATTCTTTTTTGTGTTTTAAGGCGATAAAATATAATTTTTTCATTTGTATTCATTAATTAACATGTTACTTTCCCATTCATTCAATATTTTTACTAAAAAAAACGCATTAAAATGCCACAATTAACAAGTTTAATTTTATTTACCTATTTCTTTATGAATATATTTCCTTAATTTAGCATAGAAATTATGACGAACATAATGAAAATTGTTAATATTTTTTAATCTTTAAAATGCTTCACATTTAACCCTGTATTTCAAAAAAATCAAAGAACTATATTAAAAAAATAATTGGTTGTTGTTACTTATGACACTTGAACAAGCCAAGCTTGCTATGGCTTGGTTATGTGAATTTAAATTAATAGGGTGCGTCTTTTGTTTTAATCAGTGCACCACGAAGGTGAAAGTACGTCTTTGCTCTTTAAATCCTCTGATAGATGGAACCACCAGAGGATCCATTCCGTCAATTTTGACATTGATCTGAAGGGAGGGGGATTTTCTCCAGACCATTGCACCCATGGTAACTGCTCAATGACCGACCACAGGACTTTCGATTCCACAGATTTACCGAACACATATATCGCATGTACTCGGTGGGTCTTTGGTAGCATTGGGAATCGAACCCCGCTTTAAAATAATTGGTGATATATGTATTCAAAATATAAGCACAACTTGTTCTAAAGCAGTGTTTCTTAACCTTTTTGGCACAATGGACCACTTTAAAAATTTTAAATATGTCACGGACTCCTCTGTGAAAAAAAAATTGATTAAACATCATTTATTAAAAAATATATTCTGTTTTATTAGTTAATTATTTTAATATTTCTATTTCAATAGAATAAAAAATTTGAAGAAATTAAAATTTTTAATGTGAAGGTTGTTGCTGTTTTTCTTTGATTAACAAATTGAATTGAGGGATGGTTTTCGACAAAGCAACGCGCATATCATGTTCGACATTCATTTGATTTCGGTTTTTGTTTTCCTTGTCACAAGTTTGGAAAATCCTGCTTCGCAAAGATATACTGTAGAAAACGGAATAATGGCTGTCATAGCTCAATTTACTAGCAATGGGTAGGCTTCTCTTCAAGAAGACCAAAACTCTCCAAGAGTTTTGAATCGAAATCCATTTTTAAAAAGGACTTTGATTTCAAATCAATTAGCTCATCTTTGGCAAGATTCATGTTATCGATACAGTCAATATCATAAAGTAAAAGATTACGAATTCACAACTCGTCTTTTATATTTATTCCATCCGAATTGAAATATTTTTCAAATGAAACTTGAAGTACTTCCAAGTGCTCACAGACTTCATTTTTCAAGTTATTCAATAACAAACTATCTTTCCGATATCCATTTTCTAAAAGCACTTCGTTCAACATTTAAAAGTTTGCATATATCCTATTATGAATTATAATTTTCCAAAGTGACATTTTCAATAAAAATGTCTGCAGTTTCTCAACTTTATCCATATTGTTGTATCTGACCCTTGAATTGAAAGACATATATCATTCAGGTGATTAAAAATGTCTGCCAGGTAAGCCAATTTACATATAAAATCTTTTTTCTTGAAATATTCAAAGAGTGAGTTATCTTTTTTTTTTTAAAAAAAAGTGACACTTCTGTCTTCAGCATGAAAATTCGTCTCAAAACTTGCACTCGTGACAGCCAGCGCACTTCCGTGTGGTACAGAAGTACCTCCTGTTCTCCGTTCATTTCTTGACACAGTGTTTTAAAAAAAAGATGATTAAGATCTCTACTTCTAATAAAATTCACAGTTTTAGTAAATATTGACAATACTTATTTTAAGCTGGTTGTAAAAGTTTTTGTAGACAGTGCATGTCTATGTTAAAAAAATGTAACAATAACATTAATAGCCTCTTTTTACCAAATGGGCGAAATCAGATTTATTTCCAAGCATCGCAGGTGCTCCATCATTACAAAGTGAATAAAGTTTTTGTTTCCAGTCGAAGTCGTGTTTTGAAAAGAAAACATTTAAGATTGCTAAAACATCAACTGCC
The DNA here is from genome assembly GCA_037975125.1 of Latrodectus hesperus. Lineage (NCBI taxonomy): Eukaryota > Metazoa > Arthropoda > Arachnida > Araneae > Theridiidae > Latrodectus > Latrodectus hesperus. The sequence goes on from JAJQOW010000014.1 coordinate 4,597,888, forward strand.
TTTGTAGTTTACAAAAGAGGCTAACAAAATAATAATTCTTCTTTGATAGTATCAGTAGACACATAACAAACAATAACAAGAAGTTGACTACAATTCGAGATGTCTGTAGCTTCATCCAGTTGCATACTAAAGGGAAATCGCGATGCGTTCATTTCATCGATGATCTGTTTCAAGCTATTGCAAGAAATTTCAACTATTCTTGAATGTATCACATCCTTGGACAATGGAATAGCCTCAAGTTTTTTTCGCTGTTCCAGTCCACAAACTAATTTAACCATTCAGCGCACATGGCTTAATTACTGTCTCTCCAACAGTATGCGGTTTCTTACTTTTGGCAATACGATATGTAACTTTGAAAGACGCCTCAACCAAAGATTTATGTGAAATACCAAATCCAAGTTTGGTTAATGTTCCAGATTTTGAAAACTGGGTTTTCTTCTTTGTAAAAAATTCTAGATCTTTAGATGCATTTTCAGGGGGAAGAGATTTGGGATGCTCTATCAAATTTGCCGGTTTCATACTGGCATTTGCCAAAACATTTCCGCACAGAAATCATTGTGGCTTTTCAACACCGTCCGAATTTTTCATACTGCAGAATCCATATTTTACATAATTTTCATCAAATTTCCTTTTTTGAACATTTTGCGATAAAAAAATATCAAATAATTAAATAAAACATTAAAAACCAACATTAAGATACAAAAAACACTTAAAAACCCTTTAATTGCAACTTATGAAAAAGTAAAACAAATATTTTGTTTTAAAAAATTGCAAGAACTTTGCGGAACTGATTTAAACGTCACTTTATTTCCAGGTGAGGTAAAATTCAAAGGCAGCTTTGTGTTTCTAAATACTTCAAATTTTATATGGTTTTCGAATGTTTTTTTCCTCGTATTGTGGAGGTCTCTATTATTGGGAAATGGGAGACAGACGGCTTACAGAGGTTACCCGTGACAAAAAAAATGTTTTTTAAATATTAATGCAAACATTTTAAAAATTAGGAGCAGTCGGTAGACCCCAATATATGACCCATGGACCACCAAGGGGTCCATGAACCACAGGTTAAGAAACCCTGTTCTAAAATAATTTACTTTAAAGTTGAGTTTGAGTACAATTAACTAAAACTAGATAAGACTGAAAGTTATCAACTTATTCACCACAGACAAATAAACTATGAGAGATATTGGATCTTATTTTCCAGGAAATTAAATTATTAAATAATAAATGGTATGTCACTAAGTTTGTTTCGCTCAAAGGTCACTTGTTGCACACGAGGACTAATTAGACCGGGACCTACGGTTTAAAGTGGATTTCGAATCCCAACAAACATCCATGCCCAAGGTGGGATTCGAACCCACGAACTGTTGAACCAAAGGCAAGAGCGCTAACCATTCGGTTGCTATCTCGGCAGTATGTCACTAAGAGCGTATAAATTAGTTGTCATTATTCGAATTAATGAAAGTAAATTTAAGTATTATTTAAATTGTTATGTGTATTAATGTATTTCTTTATTAAATAAGATACTTTTTTGGGAATGATTTTCAAGTAGAAAACACCTATTTACATATATTTCCAGCGACTCAATTTACACAAAATACAAATATATTATTGAATTTATTTCTTTAAATTTAAAGTACGTTCTACTCCAATTTAAATTAGTAATAATTGTTATCCATTTGATTCACAACTATCTCTTTATTTTGTAAAAAATATATAATAATTTATTTTTAATTAGTTTTTACTTGTATAACTCATTAATATATTCAAGAATTTTAAAGTTGCATTTTTGATGAAGTCAGAAAAGCTAATGATGCAATAATAATTATAATTTGCATAGTTTAACATCAATACGAAGGAAAATGCAAGCTTATAACTGATCATTTATTTCTCCAAATACTTAGGTCGTTTCGTGCAACTCAAATTCTAATCAATCTAAACTTCACTACAATCTCACACAGTTTGATGTGAATATGCTTCTAGTTTTAAGAATATGCTTACATCAAATAATTAAGCAAATATTTCTCAGTCAAACTTTAAGAATTACTCTTCAAGTAAGTATTGGAAATCATAGTTTTGGAACAATCAATACTTAGCAATTCCACTTAAATTCATGCTGACTATTCGAGGAATGAATAGACGAAGTATTCTAACCAATTAAATTAATAAGATTAAACAAATTTCATGGAATAATTTGAGAAATTGAGAATTAGGATTGGTTTGAATGATTTTCTATGTACTAAATTTCTACAGCAAATATTTAATTATGACGTAAATGAAGATGTTTATTTAAAAAGTTAATGTTTTAAATGTTTATAACATGAATTTATTCTATAATGTAGCATGTCTTTTTTTATCTTATACTCATCAATTTTAATTTGATATATTTTGAGATATAAGATAACAATAATTTACTAAAACTCTTGTCGACTTACAACATCTTTAACTGTACAATTTGGAAATGAGAGGCCCTACATATAAAAATTAATCAAGATAGTTATGTAAACTGACTTCCAAAAAGTTAAAGAACAACCATTTTTTTCCGCCTAATCTGCAAATAAGCGAATGTAGAAACAACACATTTGGATGACATATGCAGAAAACACATATGTATTGATTGCACATAGAAGTAGGCATAAGAAAGCGCATAGATAATTTACAACAGAAATTCAATCTAGAATAAAAAATCTATTCTTGTAAAAAAAGAATAATCACAATTTTAATGGTAAAATGTCATAAAATAAATTAAAAAATATTCAATATGCCCACTCTTAGCTTGAATGCATTGTCGGACTCCATTCTGTTGATTAAGTTGCCGGTTACCGAAATGGGAAGTTAATATCAGATACCATGTAAGCTGTTTTCAAGCACTCCTACAGTACTTGGAAGAGAAATTAATACAGCAACCTGTCTATACCAAGATAATCCCAGAGTTGCTGTATGAATTTTAGATCTAAAGATCCAGATGGCCATTGTATTTGTTCCAAGCAAAGACACTCAAAATATTCTTCCATATTACACCTCGATGTGGTCGTGAGTCACCATATATACTGAAATCATTGCAAATTATATTGGTATTGGGGTGGACATGTATATAAGATAACTCCTCCCGATATCTCACACTAGCCACAATTCCTCTCTTGAGCACATACAAGTCAGTGTGACCAACGAAGGAGACCCTTGTGCAAACTACCGTTCCATTTTCTTGGTAACTGTGTCTTTCCACTATGTGTGATGAATGGTATCTGATGCTTTGTACTCTCCATGTCATCACACGTCCTGAATCCTTCTCACGTGTGAATCTGGACTTGTCTGTGAAAAGTCCAGAAACTTATTGTTGTTTAGTCCAGGAAACGTCTTGTCTTCTTCAAGATAAGCGGGCTGTTGTCTTTCTTTCAGTGACGGAGGGGACAAACATAGATAATCACCTTGCTTAGAGACTTGCATGGTCAATACGCCTTCCCACAAGGCTAGATGATATTTTTCTCCCTGTTGCTGCAGAGTAGTCAGCAACAAGTTGCATCAAAAATATTCTCCTTTGCTTTCAAGCTAAAAGAGCTATAATATGGTCTACGGCAGGTGTTGTAGCTCGTGTTTAGTGTAAAATATTTCTTATGGGCATAGAACCTTCGGCATACTATTGATTCTGGAGACGGTGGATCTCAATGTGAGACACACAGAAAGGCACTTAGTAGTATAAGCCAGAGACTTTTCATTTCTATGTATTTGAATGCCCACCACTTTTACGAATCTGGCAAACAACTTTTCTTAAACAATGATGAAACCCACTGACTATTCTCAATGAATTTGCTAAAAAATGTTGAAAATTAACAAAATTTACACGAGTATTTATGAAAACCTGAGGATGTAATATGTTTCTCTCACACATATACACATGTTCTTTTCTATTAAAAAAACGGTCACCAGTTTTTACATAAATTCTCATAAGTTCATTTTTATCATTTATTAATATAAATTTACAGTTTATACTATAAATTTTAGTGTTTTACAGTTAGCTTGAAAAACATGTTGTTTCTTAACTTTTTGAGTTCAGTATAGCTAACACAAAAAAGAAAGCTTCTCAGTATTAAATGTAGAGAAATATTTGGAGATGAACGTGCAGAAATCGCTTTGGCTTAGGCGTGAATTTACAATATTTACACGAGTATGGTTTATGCGTGAATTTCAGTAGAATTTTATTATGTATCATGCAGAAAGAAGCAAAATAATTATAATAATTATGCACCTTAATCTCCAGACATCAATCCATTCATGGTTATATTTCGCTCAATATTTTTTATGAAATTCAATTGCGTGTTTAGTAAATTATTTGATTTTGCACTTTACATTTTTGAGAAAGACGTGTGTTTAGCTAAATTAAGAAAAAAATGAAATTTATTGTTCTCAAATGTTTTACATGCATGCATGCATTGTAAAATACTCTCTTCGTTTACAGATACCATCTTTAGAATTTAATGTTTGAATGCATCACAAGGTTCATTCAGTTTTATTATTAAACTAAACTATTCTTATAAAATCAAATTTTTTCTCGTATAGGTAATTGATCATTTTTTTCTGTATAGTATTTATTTCGGGGTAGGTAATTGATTCTTTTATTCATTATGTTCTTCATTCCCAGTTTAGTGTTTCTCATTAAAACTGTTTTAACAACAAGTTTAGTTTCTGCATGGTAGATAATAAATAATACTGATTAAACGTATCAGAATTAGTTAAATAAAATGCAAGAATGATAAAGAATGAAACATTTTTTTCGTCTCTGAAATGTATCGATCTTGTAAAAATGCAGAGAAATTATGAAGCAACTGGTTAAACAAATTAAAAACAAAATTAATGTAGTTCATATTATTTTAAGAAAAAGTACATAAAATCAGTTATATCCAAATATTATTTATATTGTCAATTACTGCGAGCAATATCCTATTAAAAATTCAGATTTATATAGTTATTTACCACGATTCTTTAACTAAAAACTGTTAAGAAGTTATTTTAATCCTTTTTAGTTCAAAAATAATTGCTTATGAAAATTGTAAGATATCTTACGTAAAAAATACCTTAAGAATTATTTTCATATAGAAGTACATTGTATATACTTGTATACATATAAATATAATTTTTTATGCAGATATTAGTTCTTATATCTCACTTGTTTTATCTGTACAAAGAATAGGAATGTATATGAAATGAATAATTTGCACAAAAGCTCTTTTCCCTATTTTGTAAAATACAGTATTGTATTTTATTATAAAATTAAGATACAGTGAAGCATAAAACTGATAAATATTTTCAATCTTAATTTCTTGTCTTCCTTCCTTTGATTACACACAATCTTTTATAAAAAAAAAAATAATTCCTGTATCATTTCAATATATCCGAGCCCATTATCATTTGTGCTGTTGGTTGAATGTTGAAATCATTTGTAACCAACACATTAACTAGTTGCACTGTATGCAATAAAGATGATTACTTTATATATTCCTCAATTATTTTTCCATATTAAGAGAAAGTTTTTATAAAGTAGGGATGATATAATTTAAGTTAATTTTCTTCGATATTGTTTGATAAGAATGAATAAAGGGTTTGTATATATCCTACAAGTAATAAGAATGATTTTTTTTAAATTATGAAAATTTGTTTTCTAAAATTGATTTTAATATGAGTTATAAAAATCTTGTTTTTCTAAATGTGAGAAAAAACTTAGACATATTTTCTGATATAGGATCCCCACATCGATGATAACCAGTTAAGACAGCCAAATATACTAACGAATCTATAATTTCTTTTTTCATACTTAAAATTGGGAATTCTTATGAAACCCATAAAAATGGCAATATATCGGAAAATTTTTTAAGTATATATTAAAATTAGTTTTCTTTAAAATTTATAATTATGAAGTGAATCAGAATAAAAGAATATGATTTAATTTCAGAAAAATTTTGTGTTACGGGCAATAAATTAAATGTAACTTTAAGCTGTATGTTTATTAAGCAAAATAAGCGAAGAAAATAATATCAGGGAAGGATATTTTCGTGCATGAATTTTGAAATTGGAAGCAAAAATATCTCTAAATTTACACTTCGTTTAATTTTATTTATCTTACTGATCAGGTAGTTTGATCACCTTAAGGTAGTTTGAAATATTTATACATGCTTAGGTTGGCATCAATGTGCAATTAATTTTATTGTTCTTGTAATATAACATTTACTGCTATTAATATCAAATTTGAGAATTCAGAGTTAAGAAATTTCATATTCTTCTAATACATTCGTTATGCTGTGAAGCTTTCATAAAATTTTAAACATGTATAATTGTGGATTTCATTTCATTTAAATCATACAAATTTTTCAAAGTCTAACTGAACCTATATCACGTACGCGTAACTGTCAAATATGTTTATTGTGTAAATACATTTGCATGTTATTTTAATTCACACACACACATATATATATATATATATATATATATATATATATATATATATATATATATATATATATATATATATATATATATATATATATATATATATATATATATATATATATATATATATAAACAATATCAATACCAGAGCAAATCAGAACACATTTAAAAATTCGGAAAAAGATATGTATTTCAAAAGTAATTTGAAAAAATACGAATTAAATTCAAGAAGTTAATGTTGTTTAGAAACCATGCAGCACAAATACAAATTTAATTATATTCAAATATACTTAAAGTGATTTAAAGTGAAAGTAGGTGTTTTTAGAATTGTTCTAAGAGCTTCAATGCTTAGGTGGCCGCACTGTAGTCGTAAAACTAAGCATTACATCAATCGTACAAGCGATTTCTTACTTCTCACATATCCTAAAAATAAAATTGAGAAGAATACCACTGTCTCTTAGATGAGTAATTAAACATTTTGTTTGAATTTTAAGCAAATTTAAAGTTATTGCGAATATTATTGGTGTAATGGAATTCATTAAATATAATATTTCTATAAACTTATTAAGTAATACTGGGGTTCTAGTCTATAAATTTATTAACTTTGAAATTGAATTGATCAGATTTTATCAAAAATATCAAGATAAATAACAGAATTTTCAATATTGATGAATAAATCTAAAAATGCAACTTTATTATTAAAAAAATATTGGTTTTAATTATCGAAAGTTCTTTTGGGTAAATTAGTTTAGAGTTATCTCCAAAATTTGAATCATTTAAAATAATAAAATTTTCAATATACTGAAAAGTAAAAGGATACAGATAAATAAAACTTCTTTCAGAATAATGTAGAAATGTATTTGCAAGTATACTTGAAAAATTAAAGACTTGTAGAATAGCACAATTATGGATAAAAAATATTTTCACAAGTATTTATGAAATTATTATAAAAACATAATTTAACCAAGTTCTTCCAGAATTCAAAAGCAACAATTAATACATTTTTGATATCTTGAAAACAGAAATACAATACATCATGTAATTTTTCATCTGGTATACTAGTGAAAAGTTCCTTCAATTAAAGAAATTACTGCAATAAATAATATATTCATTTGATAAAAAAACTGTTCTATTATTATCAATAATTCGAGTTGCTTCAGATTTAACATAATTTTCTAGTATGATATTTAGATGCTTAGCAAAAATAATACCATGTTTATTGGTGTAAAATTTTGTGCTACAAATAACATATCTAAATTTTATAGGAAATTTAAGAAATTTAGGTATAATCAATTTAATAAATTAATAAGGAAATTCTAATTTACAATTATTTACATTTAAACGTTTATAAAAATTCCAGAAATTTTTTATTAACTGTAGAATTTAAACGTTTGCTTAGTTAAATCTATATAAATTGTTTTTATGAAAAAGTCATGGTTATTAGAAGTTTATCAGCAGAACTAATAATAAAGTTGCCCTTAAGATTCTTAACAGAAAGTTTTAATGGACCAAATCTAATACTTGCAAATGTTTAATTGTCAAAAATAAAATTTTCAATCTATTTAAAGAATTTTAACAATGTCGCACAATATCTCCAGTATTTTGGCTAATCCAAGGCACTATAATTGTGCTGCCAATTTGCACGTTGCTTATTGATTAATGTAATTACAAAATAGCACATTTTCTTTCCACACTGTTAAATTTATTATATAGGTCTCTTCCCCAACGATGAGAAATTCTATGCTTATAAAATGAAAAATAAGTTTATTTGATCAATTTTACAATATCTTCCACTGTTTTTTGTATAATTTGATACGATAAACTTAACAGTAGCATTTTTAAAGTGTAAGTTTGAAACATTATTTTAATATTTATCGTGAAATCACTAATTATTTGCAATAGTTCAACTAAATGATAATTTTTTTATTCTGGTTTAAACTATGAAGCATTTCTTGAAAAATATATTTAAATAACTCATTAACTTTAGAAATAACAACTAAGCTCTTTTCTAAATATAGGAACTATAGCATCAATACCTGATTAATTGCTTGATAAACGGTATGAAAGCTTACTATGATGTTTGAATGGTTGTGTAAAGTAGAAATACTTCTTTTTTACGGGAAAGGAACAACAAAACAAATAATTTAAACAGGCCCTTAAAATGACAACAAGACTCTTAAATAGGTACATATTGCAATAACAAATTATTATTTATCAAGCACCAATAGTATTTTCATAAAATTTCCACATGAAATTCTTTTTTCAAATCAATTTTTTGAAAAATATATACATGTTTAGGTTTTAACAGCACAATTTTTATATGCCAAACTGTGAAAGACGCACGTGATTGAAGTAAGAAAAATGTAACTTAAATTAAAAAAAGGTTATAAATTCATCATTTGATGAAACAAGTGTATTTGTATGAATTAATGTTTTACTGACACAATAGTTTATTTTTCGCTTACAAAATTCTATATATGTATACATACAAACACACACACACACACACACACACACACACACACACACACACACACACACACACACACACACACACACACACACATATATATATATATATATATATATATATATATATATATATATATATATATATATATATATATATATATTATTTATTATTTTATGTCTCAATAGCTTAGCTGGTAGTAAATCTTATGAAAGAAATTTTTTTCAAATATGTTGAAACCCCTAAAAATAAAAAATAAGCCGTGTTCCTATTACTTTCTGAAAGTAGCTGATAATCCGGGATTCAGCATGAAGAGCAACATTTCGAATTTATCGGAAAATCCTACCTAGAAAATCAACTTATACAGTTTTATGTAAATTTTCGGTTGCAGGGCAATATAAAAAAATGTTTACAGGTATTCTGTTTAAAGATTTTCTTTAACTTTTTTAAGGAATGGAGTAAAAATTTGCGTTGCTACAAAGAATCAAACTCTTTTTTGAAAAAATAAAATTATTTTCCGGATTGTTTTTTCATTTTTGCAAAAACTTAAATTTTAATTAGTCATAGAATGTAATTCTGAAATCTATTTTGTATCGATATGTCATCACATAGTTTTTTTTTTCAAATATATCTATTTTCCAACAATTTTTGTAAATAAATAAATATATATATATATATATATATATATATATATATATATATATATATATATATATATATATATATATATATATATATATATATATATATATATATATAAGTCTAACAAAATATTCTGTCCATTGATCGATGACATTGCTCTTAAAACCATATAACTATATTAGAACAAGAACTTTATCTGACATCATTGTTTATCACACAAAGATTAACTCAGCATCAAATACGTGTTTTCTGTTTCAGAGAAACTGACTTAACTTGCACAATTTTGCTAATAAGATTTTTTGAATTTACTCTGAATTATTAACCTCTATTCATTTATTATTTTTAACTTTTATTCTCTTTTAGTTAACATGTCTCTCTTTATGTTCAATTTTGTATGTCAAAGTTGATATTTTGTGGTTATCACTAAAATCAGAAAAGTTGTGTGTCAAGCGCTTCTTGAAATAGTTTATATCATATCAGCAATTCATGACATTTTGTTTTTGAAGGATGAACATTTGAAGCTTGATTTTTAAAATGATCTGGCATAGAACTAACTAAAGTTGTTATCAAGCTTAAGAAAAAGTGTTGACATAGAACTGACCATACATAAAATTCAAGAAGGATTTTTTTCACAAAAAATTAAATAATTTCTTGTAAAAATCAATAATTAAAATTAAAGTTAATACAATCATCACACAGTATATAAAATTTACATAATTATGATATACATCACTTATATTTAGTATACTAAATTCCTACAGAATACAATAAAAAGTACATATTAATTTACTTTATTTTTGTATAATAGATAAATGATAGGGATTTTTTTGAATTCGTAGCTATATGTAAATATTTTTGGAATGAAAGGGGTGCAAATTTGGCAAATAAATGCTTTTATTAAGCCTGGATAAAGAAATAACTTTAGCAATTCTAAGATCTCAACTTGCACAATTTTGAAAATTTTTCTCTTTTATTAAAACTGCTGATATATTTGGAATATTTTATCAGCATAGTGGACGTTATTGAAAGCATTTTTATCTTGATTTTTATTATCAAGTTATAAAAACTTTTCTCAGTTACTTTTATGACCAGATTCTTTTTCCCCCAAAAGAGCTGGCTTTCAAATATATACGTAGTATGCCGATATACAGCCTACATAAAAGAATACTATTGAAACACCTCAGCTTATTTCATTATAGCTCAGAAGAATTTTTCTTCGGTAAAATTTTCAACATGGGAGACATTTTCTTAACACTATGAGAAGATTCTTCTTCTTCTTTGTATGTTGTAAATTCTATTGCGAAAGTCTGATAAGAATGCTTCAGTTTCATGATTAATAACTGTCAAAATTTCCATACTGATTATGTAAATACCAATAATTATGCTCCAATTAAGAAAATTCGCTGCTCTGATTGCTCCTAATTATTATACAGCACTTTTTTAAATAAAGTAATTACTTCCTTTTAGAAATCCATCATATATAGAAATATCAAAAGCATGTGAAAAAAGCGTTTTACAAATAATTATATATTTAATTGATACTAATGTGATAAACTGGTTTGTATTGAATATAGAGTTCACACAATTTCGGAAACTTACTAAATAATTAAAAAAATCATTTGCGTGTGTGTGTGTGTGTGTGTGTGAAATACCTATTACTCTGTAAAAAAAGTAAACTTAATAAACAATAGCACTTGAAACAAATTGCTCATCAAAATGACGAAGAACATGTTTTTTTATCATCTGTACATACATAATATTTTTTAAAAGACTGAATACTTTATTTAAAATTAAATATAGAATCCCGAAATTATAAATATATATAAAACAATTTTATAACTTCTATAACCATCTTCAAGCAGCAAAAAACATATTGTTTGACAAATTAGCTTTCAATGAGAAAAGAATTTGCACATTCCATAGATTTTTCAAAATGGCAAATGCCACTGAGCGAAGAACATTTTTTTTCATTTCACAGTCAAATTTGTGTTTCTAAAGCAATAATATTTCAATCATGAACAATTTCAAGGAATGTTTTGTTGAAAATGTTCAATTATCTTTCAATTCATCCACTTTAATTAATGTTAAAAATATTAATTAAATTAAAGAATTGAACAAATTACTGTGTTATTTCGTTTTTGCTTGGCAAAATTGAAACAACATTTAAACTAGTAAGACGATAAATTCTGGGGTGTTTAAAAACATCTTGACTTATTTCAAAATAAACAACTTGTACTAATGGACCCAGAAATACTTTTCAAGATCCAACATATCTTTTCAATATACAATTTTCACGTATAAAAAATTAGGCCTTATTATAATCATCTCAACAACTGTGACAGCTTTTGAATGAAATAAAACTTTTCAAGGCAAAACCACTCAAAAACCATAGCAGGAAAAAGAGTACATAAAATTGTTATTCGTACTTGCTTAGCGATATAAGTGTGAGAATAAATATATCGAAGATGACATGAAATATGAGAAATCTTATGAGTTCTGCACAGAGATAATATGCCTTAGCACATTGCAGTTATTTTTTCTCTTGTTCTTGTAAAATACTCAACAAATAAAATTTCACTAACATCATATTCTTCTTTTGTGTGTGCTTAGTAGTCAAGTATTTAATTCTATTAGTTCTATGTAAGAAAATTCATTTCGAACTTTAATAGCATCCATAAAAATGATTTTAGACATATTTGATGATGTGAAAAGCTTTGACAGAAAAGTAGAGATTATTCTGAAAGCTATAAAATAAATTTGGGTTATAGCAATTAGATAAAATCTGCTTCCTATGTCATTTTTTAACACAGTAACATAGAATTATTTTAAAAAATTGAATATTTATTTACAATATATTAAATTTTATATAACATTTGTTTAGTGAAAACTGAATAGTTGATTTAAAAATATTTAAAGACTATTTTAAAATATTTGAAATTGGCTTAAAATTTAAAAGCAAAAATTTTTAAAGTTCAGGAAAATTAAAGAGCTGATTTCACTATGAATTTAATTCTCCACAAAGATTTTTAAAGAAAAATGCCTCTAATAATTAATGTTTCGGAAAACTATGAAAAAATGTATTAATTGCTTTGAAATTGAAGATGTGCTCACGTTTTGTACATAGAGATGACAAAATGTTTGCTTATGTGTATTTATATGCAAACATTTTGACATTATCTAAAAGTATTTAATGATGTACAACTTAGCCATAGCACTTTTCTATTCTTCGAGTTTGATGTTCTTCATTTGGGGAATTTAGCGATTATCACTCGTTAATATTTTCCATGTAGCAAATGATATTAGTGAATCTGTGTAATGAAATTCTTTTAATCATTAGTAGTACGATCTACAATCAGTAGATCAATGAAAGAACGATCAGTAGTATCGATGAAAAGGATCTTCATTTTCAAATTTTAATTGCTGATATTTAAAGCATAGTTTTTTTTATTTATACTTACATTAAGTTCATAGAAAATTAATGCATTATAATGCAATAATTCAACTAATGGATTGAATAATTCTTAACATATTGAAAATTCGTAAAACAAATTCACTGATTTTTCTCTATATAATATCCCTTATATTCTCTGATTCTCTTTAAAACTTTAACTAATTAAGTTAAAGTTAAACTAATTTTAGCTAGTCAGTAAAAAGTCAACAACAACAACACATTGATGATGTCTAAAAATAACAAAGTGCTATTGCATCTCTATAAACAACTACCGTTGAAAGTGTCCAGAATTTTAGTGAAGTAAGTATGCATTTACATAAATGAGCTACAAAATACTTCAGAGTTACTTGTGCTTTAGTTCAAAAATGGTTTCTCTACTGAAATAATTACTGAATAACGAACCCAACCGGTGAAAATGTTATGAATTATAAAATGCCTGACATTTTTAAGATACTGTTAGAGATTTGTTTTACTTTGATACAGAAAATATATTATCCTTTGTATCTAAAGTGACTGACCCAAAATTGTTTTTCTTTCAAGTTGCTGATTGAATTTTTGATCTTATAGGATTTGTTGCACCTTATATATTTAAATATAATTTTTTCCGTTTCTAAAGATTTTAAAAATTATGAAAATAATCCGTTGTTCTAAAAATCATGGTAAAAAACACAGATGTGAGAGAGATAGAACTTATTTTATAAATGTTTTTTTTTTGTTATAACATATATGATTTGCATTATAACAGAGCATTTCTAAAAAACATAAATTTTAAAATCCCTTTTTTCGTACACTTATGTACTATTTAATTATAAATAATGCAATTTTAAATAAAATGCTTTATAGATTTTTCAAATCAAATATTTCAATTTAAAATAATTATTATAATTTCAAGCATATTTTTCTTATATTGATGAAAAGGATCAAAGTATCTTGTAAATGTGATATTTCTGTAAGCAACTTATCACTTGATGATTATTTAAATGTTGATGATTATTAAAACATCAAAATTTTTTAAATAATTCTGATTTTTAAAATTTATTTTTTAAATAAATTTTCCTTTGACTTTTATGAAATTTTAAGCAAAATAATCTGATTTTTCCAGATTCTCTTTAGCATGTTATTATAAATAAAAAATTAATACTACATTTAAAATGAGAAATATTTGTTTCTTTTTAAATAACCCTTTCAAAATATTATATTATATTTATTAAATTCTTGATATAATAGGATATAAAAGTGCTCAATATAAATTATTCATAATTTTTTGTATATATTTATCAGTTCTTAATTTGTCTTAGAATACTATTTTCTTTATTTTTATAATTCCAGTAATTATAAATTGTAAATTATAGTTATTCACATCATATTATAAATTATTTGTACTATACCTTCCAATTAACATAAAAACATCCTGTAATCACAATTACTAAATAAAATCTTGGATTTCAATCAATGTTTAAGTTTTATAAAAAAATTTAAGTTTTCTTTTCACATGTTATAATATAATTTTTTTTAAATTACCAAAAATATAAATTTTAAATTATAATAACATAGAGAAAATTGTTTAGAAAAATGCATCACATTTTTTCTATGAAAGAATTTAGTGCTCAGATAAAAACTAAAAAAACAATCTCATTTATTTTTACGAAATAAATTTCAAATAAAAAACATCACAACATGTTTATTTATATATAAGAAGTATGACAAATTATTTTATAAATAAATTTATCTTAATAGAAACACATATTTTATTTAAAAAATGATGTCTCTTCTGCCAAAATACTCTAGTAAGATAAGTGCATTATGGTTTTGTTGTCAAATTCTCCTCAAAGTAACGAGATACAATATTGAATAAGTTACAAATATTTTGAAATTATTGAGATGCTAAAAATAAATATGTTCAATTTATAATATTTTAACACGAAGAAAAATATACATGGCAGTGTATTATCTTTAAATTCTGGTGGGAAATATGCTTATTTATCTTTGAAACTTTGCTTTTAAAATAAAAAATTAGCCTTTTTCATTTTGTTAGTTTCTTAAGAGCTTATTAAAATACATGCTTAACAAAAAATATAGCATAATTTTTTTAAATATATTTTGAATGTTTTTCATTTTACGTTAACATTTTCATGATTTTTAACAGAACTTATATTTTGCCTAAAATGAGCATTGTTATACGAATTTAAAGTCTGTCTAACATTAGTATTTTTATAAAAAACCAACTCTAAAGATTTAAATTATTTTTCTTAAAACTTTAAAATTTCAGTTTTTAAATAAAATCTGATAACTAATTTAAAGGCTGTACAAAGATTATTAATGTATTTACTAATTACTACTGTTTTAGTATCAATAATTTTCAACAAAGTGAAAATAAAATTAAAAAATATTTGCAATAATTTTGAAGATATTTATATGTGCAATATATGCTTTTCAAAATAAGTAAATAATATATTTTTATATACGTAAGCATTGATTAATTTTCTTACTACGCACAAGTAAATTAAAGTTAGTGTTTTAAAATCCCACCTTAAAATATTTTATCACTTTTAAAAAACTTTTTGAAAAAATATTTTTATTGATTTATTTTATTGCAATTCTTCTTATAAAGTTTTCAAAATAATTTTCTGGAAATTAAGTAAGTGCAAGAATAACTTTCATATGTTTTTATATTTAGATTAAACTATAAGACCCAGTCAAAAGCCATTTGTTTTACTTAGAAAAATATTTTATCAATGTGTCATTATTAATTTACTTCTAGGTGACAAAATCTCAAAATACCAAAAACGGGAGCGAACTACAATTTTAAATGATTATTTTTAAGCAATGTTAAACATACTGTTTTCAAAATTAAAATAGTGTAAAAATCTAAAATTCCAAATTTATCCATATATGCTATGTGATAGATACTAAACTAATTATTGCTTAAAATATTTATCAACATAACTTAAAATATTTGTAAATATAATTACTGTTTTAATTAAATTATCTAATTTAATTAAAAACATAATCTAATTAAAT
Organism: Latrodectus hesperus; assembly: GCA_037975125.1. NCBI lineage: Eukaryota > Metazoa > Arthropoda > Arachnida > Araneae > Theridiidae > Latrodectus > Latrodectus hesperus. Next base: position 4,613,910 of record JAJQOW010000014.1, read on the forward strand.
TATTATCTAATTAATTTTTTTAAATTTGTTAAACTAGGTACTAATTGCTTACATTAATATACTAATTCAAACGTTTGATGAATATAGACAAGACATTTCCACTTTATAAACTTGCTATTAAAATGAATAACTCAATTTTAATATGTCTAGACGAAGATTTTAAATTTCTTGGCTTTCTTTGAGTTTTCTTGAGTTACAGGTAGCGAATTCTACAATCTCAACTATTTGCTGGGAGTTTATAATACTTTTGAGCAAATAGTTAACTTGAGTAAATTTTTAAATAGTAATTTCCCTGATAAAAACAAATTAATAATTGTTTCGTTAATAAACTCCCCTCTTTTAAAAAGATTAATTAAGGGTAAAAATGTTATAAACCCTATTTTCTTAAATATGCTTATGCATTTCAATAAATACAGCAATAACTTTGTACGGAAGCATGGATACTATTACTGCAATATCTTTATGCATTTCAATTAGTAGTAGTAGTAAACTTTTCTTCACTTTTCTTATCATTTGAATAACAGTTGTAAAAAAAGCAATTTTGATATCTGTATTTATTTAGATTATTGATTAAAATACTTTTTGTAAAACTTATTTATTTAAAATAGATCGTTAAAATACACAGGTATCTAAAAAGTTTAAAAACAACAACGCAGAGAGTTTCAAATAAATTTAGTATAATAGAAATAAACAAATAATCACTTTCTATTACTGATGATATTTAAAATAATTATGATTATATTGAAGATTTTTTATTCGAATGACAATAGTATAACATTTGCACTAAAACCACAATATATAAAGAATGATTATGTTTTTCTTTTTTATTCAAACTGCATAAAGACACACACAACATTAATTTACATATAAATTACTTTTGTGAATCAAAAAAAATTGAAATATGATAAAAGATTGGTAAAATAATAAGTCTTCGACATACATAAAAGCAACTTAAAAAACTTAATTGTATATATTTCAGATATATCTTGTCCCTATTTATTAATTCCAGAAAATTATTATTTATTAATTCAAAGTGCTTTACTTGTTAATATTAATAATAATAATATGCAAAAACATTCATAATTAATAATATGCAAAAACAAAATTAATAACATAATTAATAATATGCAAAAACATTCAAAATTTCTGTTAAATATTAGATTCTAAAAAACAGATAAACAAATGTGTACAGTAAAACAAATGTCATAATTGAAATTCAATAATTTTATGAATTGTTAAATGATTATAATTTTATGAAATATTTATTATTTAGGATTTTGTATAACAAAATATTTTAACTAATATTACTAATATTTTTAACTAATATATACGATTTTGAACTAATATTATTAGGCTACGTTATGTGTGTACTATTTTCTATGAATATCAAATTTTACTAGAATCATTTTAAACAACACATCTTTTTAACATTCCTTTACTCAAAATATTTGAAATAGTTTATAAATGGCAGTAGAATTTATATCTTTAAAATAATTCATTTATTTTTGATTTCTTTAGTAATTTTTCCTAATGTTAATAACTTTTAGTGCATTTTCGTTATACACAATATTAATAAAATTATATTTCAATTATATTCTCAGCTTTAAGAAATAGTAAATTATATAACATGCATGTCTTTTAATAAGAAAATTATTATTGATTCTTCAAAAAGCATGCCCTTTATTTGTGCATATCTTAAATACAAGCGTTTTTTGAAACTATCAATAATAAATAGCTTGCAATATACAACAATACATAGCAACACATGCAATTCGTAATACTGACTTACAAAACGCTTATAATTCTCTTTCGAATCGTCAAGGAATGTCTTTAAAATAATTAAATATTGAAAATGTATTGTTAAAATTCAACATTTTTGTTCAATATTTTAAAATAATATATGTTATTATATTAGACATCTCCGAATTTTGTTGCATTTAACATTTATATTAGAATTTTCAATATTTTGTTATTGCTTCCTATAAGTAAAAATATTTAATAAAATAAATATGTGTTATTTAAAGTGCAGCGCAGCTGATCAAAGGAATCTTTTTTATAATTTTAAAATATAGAAAATTTACAATAATCTTAAAATAAATTTTTTATATTTTTTGAAAAATGTATGAGCAATTTAATGAAACTTTAATTTATCAATTAAAAAGTTTCAAAATTTCCATAAAATGTTTAATTTTATACAATTCTTGTTTAAAATTACTTAGATAACTGAAGGTGTTCCTAGATTTTTAAAAAAAAATTGAATATTTTTGTCCAAATGTTATACTGAAATGATAAAATGTACTTTTTTTTCATAAATTATCCCAATTCCCTATTTTTTAAATACAGCAGGATTACTTGTAATTGATACACTGATATTTCCCTTTTAATATTTTTAAATATTTAGAAGTTTAATAATATGGTAAGTAATTAAATGGTTATTTTAAAAATGTTTCTTTATTGTTAAAATAATTATATTATTTTAAAAATATAAATTAAAATATATTTAAAAATTATTAAATGTTTACAAATATTTCCGATTTTTAATTTAACATCTACATTGATTAGTAATTAATACACAAGTTGTATTATTTATTTGTTCATATATATATATATATATATATATATATATATATATATATATATATATATATATATATATATATATATATATATATATATATATATATATATATATATATATATATATATTATATATATATATATATATATATATATATATATATATATATATATATATATATATATATATATATATATATATATATATATATATATATATATATATATATATATATATATATATATATATATATATATATATATATATATATATATATATATATATATATATATATATATATATATATATATATATATATATATATATATATATATATATATATATATATATATATATATATATATATATATATATATATATATATATATATATATATATATATATATATATATATATATATATATATATATATATATATATATATATATATATATATATATAACCTGCTGCATATCTTAAAATATTTCGTTAAATACAATATTTTCAAATGCAATAAATCATACAAAATGTTTTATGTTTTTCATTCAACATTTTTCTTCTAAGTAAAAATTGTTTTATAATTTACATTTACGCTTAGAGCAAATTATTTATATTTTATTATTTTATATATTTCCTGGTGAAAGTACATATAATATGAAGTAATACTAAAATAAACTTCAAGTTTTATTCAGAGAAAAAATGCTTTCATGCAATTATTTATATGAAAAATGTAATCATTTAGCAAATTTAGGAAGAAACAAACAATATAAAATCTTGTTATATAAATTACAATTTAACCTCAATTATAGTTGAGAGGATTCTAATCTGTATTATTAATATTTCGATTATTAATTGACTTTCAAGAACTAACTTCTTCAAGTATTTTTACAAAATGAATCTTATTTTTTGAAATATATATATTAAGACATTTTAAAATACCTTATGTGTAACAAATTCTTAAAAGTCAATTAAAATTTGTAAATCAGAATTTATTTTTAAATCAAATTCCGAAAAATTGAAAAAAGTCACAAAACATTCAATTTAAAAAATATTAAGTATGACTGAAGAAAATTATTGGATAAATTTATAATTAAGTCAATTATATCAGAGATAAAATAAAAGCAAAAAATTAAATATTTAATTCTGTCTTGTTGAAAGAAATAATTTGATATAAGACCTGTTTTTAGAAATTAAGTATAACTCTGCAAATATTTATTGCATTAATAACAGGCTTAAAAATAAAAATTTATTTCCTACTTTTTCAATGTAACTGTCAACAACTGCGGTCGATTATAAAATTTTTACATAATACGTGTAAACTGTTTATTTAAAGCGTATTTAATTATGTTCATTTTTTCTTTAAAAATATAACATTCTTCTCGCATCAAAAAAAATTGTGTTCTCTTTGATATTTTTAAAAAAATTAATTTTATGCAAAGACATTTTTGATTACCTTTTATTGGCTTTTATAAAAATGTATGTTGTTTTCTTTATTCTAAAATGAAAAAAATATTAAACAAATAAATGTTAGTAGAACGTTAATGCTTTGTAACAGAACTTTCAGTGTATTTTTTCATATTTTTAACAAATTATCTCTTATGGATATGTTGATACATTAATTATAATATTTATATTTATTTTTATCTCATTCAGGTAGATTTTTAACAATTTAAATACATTTATTTCCAGTTCACAACACACATCAATGTATTCATTACATTACTCATTTATTTAATACCTATTTAAGAGTTCATTTTTTGATATTCATTTGATTTAAAATAAATTTGAATTTATCTAAAATTAATCTTGCTGTATTTGATGAGAAAAAATGTAGTGGACCCCGAAATCACTTTGATATACATAAACCTTTTTCTCAGTTAATCATATACGAATGAGTATTTAATTATATATACGGATTTAAAAAAATATTCTTGATATAATATAAAAATATTAGTTAATGATCATCGATTTGAAAAATTAGTCTTAAGATTTCGTATTTAAAATGAATTTGATCCATTCTTTTCTTATTTTTATTCTTTCCAAATGAATCTAAAATGAAATTCAATATCTCTCTTGTTATTATAAGAAGCTCAGTGCTATTGATAAAACAAATTATATGAATTTAAATATGCTTGTATCTTTATGAAATTGCTTAAAATGTTAATTTAATTTGTATCTGATAACAATATTAAAATTATATTTTTTGATCAACGATAATATCGCGTTGTGGTTTAAATTTTTTATCGAATAATTATTTTAAAATAATTAAGTTTAATTTACTAAAAATTTTTAATAGGCTATAAACGTCTTTCATTGCTTTTTTAAGCAAAATATTTCATATTTCACTTTTTAAAAACTACTTTGAATAATTCAGCATACATTTCTTCTCAAATTATACATTGCAGATTGTAATTCAAATTAATAATATGGAAAGCATTTGCAGCAAAAAATATATGATAATTAAATAAATGCATTTAAATAAGGTTATCATCATTAATTTTGAAAATGAAATATATTTCCCTCTAATGTTTATTCCGTCTTAGTTCATAAATATATAATAATTTATTGGAAACCATTTTTAATGAAATCACAATTACTTTTCTGCTTGCTATGAATAATGATAATGACCAAAAAATAAGCATTTCACACAAAACATGATGGCTTTTTAAATTTAAAAGACAAGGAATTTTAAAATAGTAATAATAAATATTATTACTATTTTGAAATTCCTTGTATTAAAAATTAATAATAAATATAAATACGATTTTAAGAACAAAATATTTTCAAAATAAATAAATTAGGATTATACACTAGAAGTATGCACTTCATTTAATATCCCATATATTACTAAATAGATTCTATATCTTAACTATTAATTTGTGCAAGCTTAAATATTATCATAATTAACATAAAATGAAATAAACGTAACACTGGTAAATTGTGTTATGTTTGATTATTCTTTTGTCAATGTTAGATTTTTTTCTTTTGGGAGATTTGGAAATCAATACTTTAGGTTGCTACGGAATGAAATGTGAAGTAACTTTTAAAACTTTTAATTTTTGTTCAGATTTAACATGGACAGCAAAAATAAGCTTTTTGAAGCATTTGATTTTTTTCCATAGATGCCAGAAAGCGATTTGTGGCTTCCAGAGAAATATGTGAAATCCATGGTGTTCATTGGCTGGCAGAAAGCATGTGTCATAATTGATTAAAAAAATTGCTCAGGAGATTTTTCGCTGATAGCTTTACTAATGATCTGGTCAACCTTCTGAAAATGATAATTAGTTAAGGGAACTACACTGCTAGTTACCCAAGTTGCAACACCAAGAAAGACAAGAGATATCACAACAAAATTAATTTTGTAGATAAAATGTTTACCAAATATCAAATGATTTAAATTTATAGACTTCTGTGAAGTGTGGTTCCTGCCAAAATCAGTAGCCAGAGTAACCGCCATTATTGGAGAAGACCAAGCAGCTACTATACTTTGCAACTCTTGATCTGGTGTGGCACCTGGGGATGCAATCTGGGTCAATCGTTGAGCAATCACAATCCAGATGTTTTCTATCGGTGAAAGATCCGGAGAGAGATTCGGCGAGGGAAGCAATTCAACCTTGTGATAGACAAAGTATTCTTAGACAATGCATTTCATGTGTTTTCACCCATAATCCTGTTGAAATATGGCTGTAGGAAAGCCCTGAAGGTAAGGAAGGACAACTACCTCCAACACCTCGGAGATGTAATGCTGGCTGTTTGAAGTACCAGTAATGAGTAGTGGAGGAGAGCATGAATGATATTCAATACCGCCCCATACCATAATACCCGGTACAGGACCAGTGTGGTGGTGTATATGGCACCTATTCAGCATCCTTTCTCCACGGTGTCTCCAGACTCGAATGCTAACATCGTTGTGTTACAGATAGAAGTGTGACTCATTAGTAAAGAACAATTGCATTCCATTCTGCGGCAACGGAAATGTCAGTGGTTCAACTTCAAGGATAGACGAAGCAATGGGCACATTGCGGACAACTACTCTGCTGTAATTTATGTCGAATGGTACAAACAGATACTGGATGATGCGCTACAGACTGAATGTGATGTGCTATCATTCGTAATGTGGCTGAGAGATCCGTCACTCAGCCACATGCCCACAATTTGCCTGTCATCACGTGAAGTATTGCACTGAGGTGGATGTGATGAAGCACGTTGGTTCGTCGTACCTTCTAACATGCAACGATCACGTACCCGCATTAAGGTTGTTTGGTTTCGTCCAACACGATTACCCATTTCCCTGAAAGATAATTCACAATCTTGGTAGACCACTATCCTTCCTCTGTCGAACTTGGATAATTAATCAAAGAATGATCGTTGTTTATAGAGGCATATATTTATTGTATACTTGAAAAAGAACTCACAAAAACACATAGTTGCTCAACTTGAAATCGTCGAAATCTCCAAGCTTTAAAAAGAGTTTTTGAAGTGGCATCACAAGTGCACGTAATGTGCGTCTGCACTGAAATTCTAATCAATTATATATTTCATCTCCGATAATGCATGTTGTAAATTTCAGGTTATGATTTCAGGCATGATTCCTTCATGGTGTTGCATTTACGGTGAACAGTAGTGCACAAACTGAATTAAACCGACATATCACTCCGCAAGTGATTGTACAACAGTTTAAATAAAAGTCTTAATATTTGAACTCCATTTGAGTTCAAATAAATTACGCTAATACAAAGATCAATATTTCTCATACGAATTTTTACAGTTTGTAGCCAATTCTTTTTGAAATAAATTGTCACTGAAGATTAAAATGTGTTGTCTTCAATAACGTTAATCTAAAATACAATGGTCCAAATTTGATTTACCTATTGACACTATATCCTAAATAGGTTCCATCAGTAAAGCTGTCAATTTATGGGATTAAAAATAGTTTTGTATTTTGTACACTTGCCACTTAACTGAATAATCGACTCTGATGTTTGCAGCTAACACTTTAAGAAACTGAAAGAAGCAATCAAGGAGAAAAGGCAAATAAATCGAGTTTCTTAATGCTAGTTTTCCCATCCCTTTAAAAATGCTTGTGATATATCTTGATTTTATTTTGAAAGGAATCTCATATTATCGCGTTTATTCTCAGATTAAAAATTTACAAAAAATTTTAAATAGAAAAATTTTCAATTACAAAGATATTCTTAAGTTTCCTTTGGTTAAGTATTTTGCTGATAAGCATAAAATATACTGTGACCTCGAAATTATAAAGTACCAAGAAAATATTGAAAGATATTTGATTATTTAAAGTTTATTTCTGTGCAGAATAACAAAGTTTTGTCGTAGTGTAATACGACATACCCAAACCCTGAGAAAATAGGTGTGTGTATTTTTATTGCACTTTAAATTTAAGAGTTTCCTCTTTTCCTTTCAAACTAAGCGGGAATAATATAAAGGAAAGGATGTAATAAAAGTTGGCACAATGAAATAAGTGCAATAAAAGAATAAATTTTCCCTTCTAAAAGGGATGAGTGATCTGGAGGAAATTGCAGGCAAAGTATATTGTTTTATGATATGTATTATTTGTAAATCTGACCAGTCGGGAATGAGGGGAGAGATTTCTGACCTATCCCATAGAAGTATAGGAGGAACTACAGAACTTTGGAAAACCAATGGTGTAAAGAGGAGGAGCTAAGCCGAAAATTATGAAGAGTTAAAAACTGCATCAAAACACAGAGAAGACACACAGAAGCCCCAGAGAAGCCCGACATAGAAAAGGAGTCCACAATTGAGGACTAGGTCCTCATTGAGCATAAGAAGATGCTAAAACGATGTTAGTTGTATACAAAATAGAAACATCGTATTCCAGAAGGAACCCTGCCTCGAATTTCCAGAATGGAGCTGCAGATGTCCGCCAAATAGACGAACAGAATAGAAACGATAGAGTCTGAGGAGAGATACCAGAGACAGAGAGGAAAGAGGGAAAGCTCATGAGCGAGGAGCAAGTCAAGCGAGATCCTGAGCCGGTAATGCCATTGACGTTAGGGGACCAACGGTTACTTATAAAAGGGGTGAGTCTGATCTCTCGTTCTTCACTAGGCTGGTCAAATTCAGTGATGATATTAATGTGTAATTGTCATAAAACAAATAGTAATTTTAGAATCTCTATTGTTTAATCAAGAATGTTTTGATTGTAAATGTAAATTTCTCTTGTAATTAAGTTACTAAAATAAATTATTAAGTTTTATTGTATTTTGTTTTGAATTTATCTCTGTCATTCAATTATTTGAAAAACGAATCTGGGTTTCCTCGGGATTCTTCGAAAATTACGATGTTAGTTGTATACAAAATAGAAACATTGTATTCCAGAAGGAACCCTGCCTCGAATTTCCAGAATGGAGCTGAAGATGTCCGCCAAATAGACGAACAGAATAGAAACGATAAAGTCTGAGGAGAGATACCAGAGACAGAGAGGAATGAGGGAAAGCTCATGAGCGAGGAGCAAGTCAAGCGAGATCCTGAGCCTGTAATGCCATTGACGTTAGGGGACCAACGGTTACTTATAAAAGGGGTGAGTCTGATCTCTCGTTCTTCACTAGGCTGGTCAAATTCAGTGATGATATTAATGTGTAATTGTCATAAAACAAATAGTAATTTTAGAATCTCTATTGTTTAATCAAGAATGTTTTGATTGTAAATGTAAATTACTCTTGTAATTAAGTTACTAAAATAAATTATTAAGTTGTATTGTATCTTGTTTTGAATTTATCTCTGTCATTCAATTATTTGAAAAACGAATCTGGGTTTCCTCGGGATTCTTCGAAAATTACCGAGTTCACCACAACAAGTTTCATATCACATTAAACTACTATTTTTTGTCAACCCAATACTTTTAGTCATAATTAATTTAAAAAATGTTGGCAATGTTACTAAAGATTTTTTTTTTGAAATTAGAAGGATTTTCATTCTTGTAAATAAATGATATAAATATGGCGTACATACTAAATGTTTTCATACTTATATAAATTAAAATTGTTAAAGACGGTGCGTAATATGAGATATTATCGTTAAGTGAAAAATTGAAGGAAACAGAAAATCACGTTTTGTTTCAAAATTTCGTAAGCTTTATCCCGATAAAATATCATGTATTACAAATATTATATATTTTCCCCATGCAGAAATGCTTCAAAATTCTATATTCACAAATACACTACTGGCCATTAAAATTGCTACTCCAAGAAGTAATGCAAATAACAGAACGATGTTTATTGGAAACATACATTATAGTGAGAAGAACAAGTGATTAGATTTGCAGTGCATTCATACAAAGCAGGGGACAGTAGCGGCACCTACAATGTGTATAAAACCAGAGATATGACAGCAGTTTTCTCATACTCAATTTCCATTTCAACGTTGTTTTCGGCAAAGAAAGTTGTTGTAATGCTTCGTGTAAGAAGAAGAAAGACCTATCAGCACGTGTCTGACTTTGAGCGAGGAAGAATTATAGCCTACCGGGATTGCGGTTTATCGTACCACAATATTGTTGCTCGCGTCGGTCGAGACCCCATGAATGTTAACAGAATTTGGAATCGATGGGTTCAGGATAATCATACAGAACGTCATGCAGGATCTCAGCGACCCCCTATCACTAACAGCAGAGAAGACAGACATCTTCTGCGCTTGGTCACAAGGGATCGTACAGGCACGTAACGAACACTGAGTCGAGAAATGGAGCCATTTGCAACGCAACAAGTTTCTGCTTGAACAGTTCGACGATGTTTGCAGCAGCATGGGTAGTCTGCACGGCGACCATGGCTTCGGCTACCATTGACGCTGCGTCACAGACAGAAGTGCCTTCAATGTTGAGATCAGCGACGAACCTGGAAGCGGGAATGGCATAACGTCATCTTTACAGATGAATCTCGGTTCTGTATACAGGACCATGATGGCCGCATCCGTGTTTGGAGGCATTGTGGAGAACGCGCATTGCCAGCTTGCATTGGACATCACCATACTGGCCCATCTGCTGGAGTGATGGTATGGGGTATATGGTATGGGTATGGGGGAGTGATGGTATGGGTATGTGGTGTCATTGGATACTCGTCTCGATCACCTCTTGTCCGTATTACTGGCACTTTGAACATCAACCGTTGCATTTCGGATGTGTTAAGGCCCGTGGCTCTGCCCTATCTTTGAGGCCTCCCTAATGCTTTGTTTCAACAGGATAATCCACGATCGCATGTTGCCCGTACTGTTCTGAACTTCCTTGATACAGAACAGGTTCGACTGTTACCCTGGCCAGCACGTTCTCTTGATCTGTCACCAATTGAGAACGTGTGGTCAATGATTGCTGAGCGATTGGCACGCCATCACTCACCATCCACTACTATCGATGAACTGTAGCATAGTGTTGAAGCTGCATGGACTGAGATCCCCGTACATGTCATACAATCTCTGTTTGACTCCATGCCTAAGCAGATAAATGTTTTTATTGCAACCAAAGGTTGCTGCTCTGGGTACTGATTTCTCAAGATCTATACATTCTAATTTCCTGTAAATTTAATCATTTGTTTTTTCCACTATAATGTACTTGTCCAATAAATATCGTTCTGTTATTTGTATTCCTTCTTGGTGTAGCAATTTAAATGGCCAGTAGTGTATATTCATTAATTACATTTATTTAAAGAAAATTGTATTGCCAATTATTAATCTAATAGTTATATATAATTTTCTTTAAGAAAGTTTTTTTTAATATAGTATTTACTTAATTTTACACACTGCAGGAAACAATATTTTGCATATCTCTAGATTAGGGGCTAGTATGTTGAGTGAAACTGGTATTTTTTGACAAATCATATTTTCTGTGGGATTCTCTTAAATAGACTGTAAAACATGAATAATTTAAGTCATAAAGGAAAGAAATGAACTTTATGAAACTATTATTATAACAATACTTGATTTTATGAATAATGTTTTTCTCCGAGTGAAATCTATTGTAATATTTTGTGTTTTTTATTAATCAAAAATCTTAAAATTATACAGAAAGATTTTTGGAAAAGTATAAAGGTCATTATATATTTGTTTTTAATCATATTTACAACAAATTTTTTTAAATACTTTTCAGGGGAAAAGTATTTAAGATAGATTCAATCTGAGAATATTCAAGTTATGAGCAGATTTAAATAAGGAATTTTTTAACCTTTTATAAAATCATATTTAATTACGAATTTGAGAAAAAATGAGTGAAAATTTTGAAAATTAATGCAATTTAAAGGATATTTGATTAATTGACAGTAACTTTTGCCATTAAAAGTGAAAGTAATGTTAAATAATGTCATTATTCAGTTTCTAAATGTATCTTTTCTCTGTGTTTTAAATTTTTTTATTTATATATTTAAATATTCAACAAATATTTTAATATTTATAGTAAATATATTTTAATTATTATTATTGTAAAACATATTTAAAATAATTGATGTGAATAAGAACTAATTTACAAAATTACTTATTTCTACTGATACGACTCTGAAAATTTCACTGAAAATTTCTACTGAAAATTTGTACCAACTATAGTAAGAAAATATTTGAAATTTTAAAATTTTATTTTTCATGTAAACTGTAACGATCTTTTTAAATAAAGTTTTTACCAATCAGGAAATGTTGGTTTAATTTAAGAGAATAAAATAATTAAGATACATTTTAAATTTTTAAATTCATAACACTAAAAGTTACATAATATAAAAATACTTAATTTGAATATAATTCACAATACTCTTCTTTTATTAATTTAATTTTATAAAAATTTGATCTTCTGCTTTAATAAATCTTTTGTAATCTTATTTCATACAAATCTAGCAAATATCTATAATTAGACAAAATTTCTGAATTTTATCTATGAAATCTATATTACGGAAATTTGAATTTCTGTTTCAAATAGTAAATAAAACATAATCATCCATAATGTGAACATCTTATATTCAAGTGAAAATAATTTTATGTATTTACCTCATGAACTTTTGGATTTATTATTTGGTTTAGATTGTGTAAAATATTAGTAATAAGAATACCAATGATAAATTATGATAGGAACGGCATAAATAAGACTGGCTAAAACTTTCAGATATTTCATTAAATTTGAATGATGCTACCATTTAATGACTACATGCATTTTCGTTTTAGATATTCTCAATTTTCAACTGCCGAAATTTGTTCAGAATGTAATTAAAAAGAAAGTAGAAAATGAAGGTTATTTTTCAAGCATTTAGTCGTGTTACGAATATGAAGCACTTAAGGTTTGTTCATTGTTAACAATGTTTTCACCACATATTCCTTAAAATGCAATTGTATTGTTTTTCAAATTTTGAGATTCCTTTACTTTCTATTTTATTATTTTTATTTTTTTAAACTCATTTCTGCTAAGATAACAAGATAAATCCGTTTTGTTAAACTTTTAACATAAACCAAGTATCCATTTCATAGAAGTCATATTTAGAAAATAAATATCAGTAAAAAAGGAGATTTAATTAAAAGTATTTTGTTAAGAGGTAAATTTCAGAAATTGAAACTATTATTGTTATAACAGCATTTTATGAAATCTTAAAATAAACATGCATTTTAAAGATATATTTAAATTGGTTCTTTATTCATATTTGTAAGAATTACAAATAAATTGTTTTACAATACTGTTATTTACCCCAACTTTAATATTTTCTATTTTTCTATCACTTTGAGAAATTAATTTTAACAATTTGCTTTAAGATAAACATTTAACATTAAGTAAATTTTACTTTTATTTAAAATTAATACTTTTATGTATACATTGCTGTAAATTAGAGTAAATAATTCAAATTTGATCAAACTAAAATTACCTAATTATGTGAACATTTTCACTGTATCATTGTTTTGATGTTGCTGTTGTAGGAATTAATAGATGTATAAAACTTTATATAATATGTGAAAATTTTAACAATATTAGAAATGTGTTATAGTAAAAACTTATTGTTTAGTTGTATTAATGTAGTGGAGAACTTCAACATAAGTACGAAAAAATATCTGCTATAAATGAAAGGAATTTAAGACATGAAATATCAAACTTTTACCCACATTTAATAAATATTAAGGAACGCCACATTAATTTTAGATTTCATTATCATAATTCTATAAAACATTCTGCTATTCAAAGAAGATTTCAGATATCAAAATACAAATTTGCTTCAATTTAATTGCAAAAATTATAGAACTAAATCTTAGTTATATTTAATTAAAATACATTTTTGATGAAAATAATAAATTAAATTATTTTAGTACTATTGACAAAAGCTTTACGTCTTCAATTTAATATGAACATTGACTGAAATTTAATAATGTTTCTATTAAAACGAGAGGGTATCTATGTTGACTTATTTCATTTATTTATATAAATTCAAAAATTTAATTAAGCTGATCAAATAACTTTTCTGGTTTAAATTAAAAAACGCAATCTTACATGAAATAAATGACTTATAATACATTCCTATCTGAGTAATTTCTTTTTTTAGAGTCTTAGTATAGATATGTTAAATGAATTTATAATTAATTAGATTTATTCAATTGTCGCAGATATATATGCAATAATTTATAAAGAAATTTATTATCCAAGCTGAATATTTGAAATCTATCCTTCTTGTTTCTAAACAAGATATTTTTCATTTAATTCAAAAGCTACGTTTAAATATTATTATAGTAAAATAGGTTTAACAAAACAGAGAAGTTTATTATCTGAAGAGAAAAGGCTGCTTAAATAATTCCTTTATTTAGTAATTTCTACATATATTCATAAAAATTAGTCAGTAATTGCATAATAACATAATGATAGATCAAGATAAATAATATGCTAGAGTAGGAAATTTGAAATATTATACTTAAGATTGAAATATTATTTGATGCAAAGTATTAGATTTTTTCCTATTAAGATTAATTGATGAAAATGGTAAGAAATAAAAAATTTATCTTAGTAGAAATTGATCTTATATTTGTTGTTAATCAATATTTTTTATTTCTGTTTTTAATATTAAAATTAATTTTATAATCCTACTGTTTTGCATAGTATTTGCGAAAATTACTGTTTATATTGACTTACTGAAAACAATAAATCTTGGAATTTATTCAAACAAATACACCACCATACACACACCGCACACGCTCAGTGTGCAAACACACACACACACACATATATATGTATATATATATATATATATATATATATATATATATATATATATATATATATATATATATATATCTTGGTTTTATTCTGCAAAATAACTATAAGAATTATTGCATTTTTGGCGAACTTTCAAAGTAAATTAAATTTTACTCAAAGGAAGTTTTAAATTGCTCAATTAAATAAATATAATAGCTTAAAGATATTTAATACACTATGTTGAGAAATATTAACGACTGTTTTTTATCTCACTCTTTAATTTAATTTATTATATGGAATATTGAAAAAAAACCTTTTATTTATCATTTTTGTGAATGTTTTGATTAAACATATAATTTCTAAAAGTTTATTTTATATATGAGTGACGCAATCAATGATTTATTTCATTGTAAAATTTTAAGTGAAGCAATTACACATAAAAAGTAAAAAAAAGAATAATATAGTATTTTAATATATTTATTATTATTTTTACAGATATAAAAATAACTAAGGTAAATATAAAAAAGTTATTTAATGATTAATTATCTTTATTTCTGTTATATTTAACTTAAAATTCTTTGTAGATTTGCTCATTTATTATTTATTTTATCAAATATTAAATTTAATTGAAAATTTCTTTTTGAGTTAATTATTTTTCATAACGTTAAACCTAATACATACATCCAAATTAAATTAGCGTAGAAGAATATCGGTATAATTTTAATTCTCTATCATCCCTTAAGGGCTATTTTGATTAAATATGCTTTAGAGAAAAGAGTTTTTTTTTCAATTATGATTTTTTTTCCTCTTAAGCCATTAACTATATATCAGAGACTTAATTAGATAACCACAAAATTGAAAGTGATTGGTTTTAAATAAAACCATAAATAATTATGTTTGCTCTCACATGTTTTTAACTGCCCACATTTAAAGCTTTAGCATCTTAATAAGTTTGTTTGATTAATAGAATGTGCCATAGAATGAATGCTTAAAAAATGAAAGAATAATTGCAAGATGAAATATATTTGATACTTTTAATACATTTTAAAGAAATAAATTATGTTTGCTCAATTAATTGCTTAGAAGGGATGACATAATCCTTTTAAATTTTAGAAGCTATAAGGAAATTTGAGAAATGTGAAAATTTAAAAAAATCCGTTTTTTAATATATTATTGCTCAAATTTTTATGGATTATTAAATTATACATGTTATTTGTAAAGTTCCTTAAATGAAAGGATATTTAGAAATTCTATTGTCGGCATAAAATGTCTTTAAACGTAATATTTTTATGAGATTTATGCTTCATCTAAGGGGAAGTTAAGCTGAAATAATTTAATTCAAATATAAATTTGGTTATTTCTTAGAATAATATTTTTTAAAGGGAATTAATAAGAAGAGCCTTATTAATATAATTTAAAATTTATTAGATATAAATGTCTTTATTATATTCTTAAATAAACTTCTTGAAGATAAAAATCAGTTTAAAAAGTGGTATGAAAACAATATTAGGCACTTTTTGCAATCTATTTCAGAAATACCACATTATTTAATACTAATAAATTTAATCTAATAATAATTTAATTATTTTAATTTAAGTATTTAATCGTTCAGTATGCCTGATAACAATATAGTTAAAGAAACATTTTTTATCACTATGGCAAACATAAATAAAAAAAGATTTTTGTAACAGACATATTTTAATTAAAACTTTCCTTGAAACAATATCAAAAATCAATTGCTTACCTTAATATTTAGTAACCATTTATCTTGGGAGAAAATCTTTCACTGAAAAAAATATTGATTTGAATATTAATATATAAAACAATTTTTCTCCTATAGTACATATTTCTAAAACTCTTAGTGCATGCATATTTAGTTAATTTTAATTTAGAATTTGACTTGAAGGATAAAATAGGTGTACATTTACAATGTAGGTTGTATTCCAATAAAAATAAATTCTGTCATAATTATTGTTTTGAATTTTATGAATCATGATTATTCATGAATTTGATGAATAATAAAGTTTTAAAGATTAATAAAGACAGTTAAAGTTTTATTAATTTCATTTGGATTATTGTTTTTAATTTGGGTATGAATGAGTCTGTTAGGATTTGTAAGATACATTTCTTAAAAATTAGAATTTCTCTTAGAGTAATACCTTAGTTTCTCTTTTTAAATTTATTTACCTAAATATTTTATTTGTTGAAACTTTCGAATAAATTTTTATTCTTATCAATTTTTAAATTCAGTATGCGTTAAACTTCACAATCAACAAAAATAAATTTAAAACTTTATTCTATGTTTTAAATGTTTTCTAAAGAAGTACTGCTATTGAAAATTCTCTTTTCGTTTTCATTAGTTAGAAAATAACTATCTCCAGAAAAATCAAATCAAATAACTTACAGCCTTAAAGTAAAATATGAAACTTTGTTTGTATATATATTACCTTTATAAAATATGAAAATATACTTTTATATTAATATATAAATTATGTAATAATTGAATAAGTATAAAAAGAGTAATTTTTCAGTTTATTTCACCTAATAAACGATAAAAAAATACATAAATGAGAATGTGCTACATTGAAATAAATCCCTTATCTTTTTGAAAATAATTTCGAAAAGCCATGTTTGAAATAAAAATACATTTATTACTAATCCCAGAATTATATTCAACATTTTTTATTATTCAATATTCTTGTAATCAGCAAATTTTAATGAGTTTATGAAAAATAATTATTTACCTAATGGGATCAAATAGTACAAATTTAGACATATGTGTTTAGGTAATGTAATTTCTTAAATATGAGTTATAATTTCCCTTTTGATGCTAATTTGTCTTTGATCTTTACGTCAAATGCATCTAAAGTAATTTAATGCCTTAAACGACAACCAATTGGCTGATTCAGCATTAAGCTAAACTAAGCATTAACCTCCTTTAATAGATTGGCTTATTCGGGTGAAGAAAACCAATTAGCTACGTTCAAAGATTTTTTTTCTGCTTTCATGCTCTAAAAAAATTAAAAACAACATAAAAAGCACTGTTCTTATCTAATTAAATTTTGAAGCTTTCTGTGCATATTTCAGTTTTTTCAAAAGCTAATTAATAAGTAGTTTTTACATTATTTGAGGAGTGTTTTGATTAAGATAATTTTAAATTTTTTTCCGGTAAAATATTAGAAACACTAATCTCAGATGGAAAAAATATTTCTTACACATATTTGTCCTGCAAAAAACTCTTTAAAAACCAAGGATAAAAATTGTTCATCTATAAAGAATTAAACAGGACAGATTCAGAATTAATAAATGAAAAAATTTAGGGAATTTATTATATTTTTAGAAACAATGAAATTCTTTCTTATTTGAAAAAAATAATTACTCTGCTAACAATTACTTTTAATGAATCCATTTGCTGAGATATTTACGAGTTATAGGTTTTTTATTTTTACTTCTCTGAGTAACGACATTTTTTACATGATCAATTCTAATCCTAATTCGAAAACAAATTATATAAAATATTATTATTTTAACTGAATTTTATCTCATATACAAGTATTCTAGTTTTATACTGTATTTTAATTTGTAAAGATACAATAACAGTTGCACTACTCGTATTCAAGATTACAATTTCCTTCATATATTAAATACTAGTAAAAAATGTGAAAACATCATAAACTGAAATATTACGGTAAAAATAATCATATTATGTCTGATATATGTAGTAAGATATGTTCCATACATGAATTTGTAATGTATAAATTAAAAAATAGTAAATATACATTTCTAGTACTTCATCTTGTTAAAATAGAAATCATCAATAAAGAAAAAATATGAAAAATATACATTATTTCTAATTTGTTCTTAGTTCTATTTTAAATTTATAAAATGTAAATATATTTTTATAAAAGTGCAATATATATTCAGCAAAGACTTCTTACAATTTTTGTTAAATTTAGCATGTGGGTATGAAATTTAAGATTAAGATTATTATTCAATTCTGAATTCATGTTAAGTACATTTAAATCTGACAGTAATATTAAAAATGTAAGTCTATTAATAAATTACTATTACATGAAAACAAAATTAATTTTTTCCCTTTTGGCTTTGCCATAATTATTTATTAAAATTCTTTTTATTTTAATTAGAATATGATAATTACTATTTAGTATCTCAAACGCTGTATATTACTCTAAAATCGTTATAATTTGAAATAATTATGTATCAAACACCTAAACTTCTTTATATGTATCAAATTTATTATGTATCAAATTAATAATTATTATATATACTAATGATTTCATCTTTTATCATTAGTATATATAATAATTATTAATCCATTGCGAAAGACGTGAGTTTCAAAGTCACTCCATGCTTAGAAAGTCAACAAGTCTTGGAAAATATTTATCTTCAATCAATCATCCTTTTCAGTATCCTCTTGTCCGACTCTCGCCATGGATTTGAACCATGGTTTGTAACAATCGTTGTTTGGAATTCTTGTGGTATCGGGGTGATTCTGTGACCCATGCAATCAGTAATATTTCAAACATTCTTTTATAAATAGCTCGATTTAAAATTATAAAGTGTTGCTGTAAATTTATTTGCACCTTTATTTCTAAAACGTATATACAAACATAAATCAATAGAGTATGAAATAAAGATGGAACTTTTGATAACACTTTATCGTGAATTTGACTCTTCTGGAGAAGATATAGCTGAACTCAATAAGTATGAATATGATTGAAGGAAAATGCAGTTCACACCTAATATTAACAATGAGTTTGATGTAACCAGTGAGATAATAACGGAAAATCTTAATTAAAAGAAAATACATCTGTAAGCAAGAACTAACGTTTTTGAATAAGAGAAACCAAATAGAAAAACAAAAAGAAACATCTTCTCAAAATTAGAACATCGATGAAACTGATAAAAAAAAGTCAAAAATTTTTCAATTTAATTATACAGTGAAAGGAGGTACGGATATAGTAAATGAAATGTCTGTACCTTATTTTGCAGCTCAATAAACCTAAAGATAGCTCATGGTGATTTTAATTACTAATTAAACATCAAATAAATTAATACCGGAATTGTTTTACTGTCAACAAAAAATATTAAAAAGAGATATGCAACATTATGTCCTATATTTAAACACACACACACACACACACACATATATATATATATATATATATATATATATATATATATATATATATATATATATATATATATATATATATATATATATATATATATATATATATGTATAATATATATATATATATATATATGTATATAGATAGATAGATAGATAGATAGATATTTAATAATGGTTAATATAAAATCTTAAAATCTCATTGTTATATCTCTTACCACATGCTTTAAATTAAAAGTAATCAACTTTTTAATATGGCTAAGGAAAATTCAACGAATAGTATCGCTTACCATTTCAAAATAATTTATAGTTTTTAGATAAAAACTTTCATTTTGTGTTATTATCTCATGCATTTTCAACAAATGCCTTAGGGAATTAATAAAAATTCATTATTGCCAAAAGGCAAATTCTCAAGAAGAGAGGTGTAATCTTTTTCCATGTAAAATTCTTATCTAGATTTTATTATTCCAACCATAATAAAAGTTATAAATTTTATTTTAAAATCCAAAATTTAGTGAAAGTTTCTACAATAATAGAATGTAAATACTTCGCAACTTCATTTATTCAGCCAGATATTTATATAGCTTATTAAGTTTTTGCACTATAAAAATAGTTTTATGAGTGAATCTTCTGTTTAAAGGTAAACATTCGCTTACAAAGAACAGGAAGAAATATATAAGGCATCATGAAATTAATAAAAATATCATGTATGTGTCTATGTCTGTGTTATATATATATATATATATATATATATATATATATATATATATATATATATATATATATATATATATATATATATATATATATATATATATATATATATATATATATATATATATATATGTATATATATATATATATATATGTATGTATATATATATATATATATATGTATGTATATATATATATATGTATGTATATATATATATATATATATATATATATATATATATATATATATATATATATATATATATATATATATATATATATATATATATATATATATATATATATATATATATATATATATATATATATATATTAATATTTGTAACAATTCCAAAATCATAGAAATTAAATGAAATTTAATACATAAGGAAATTGCGGTATAAAAATGAATTAAAAAATTTAACAGAAAAAAATTTATCATTCGGTATACACAATACAGACTGCAGAAAATGCTTCTATAATACATGGAATGGAATAAAACAAATTTCGAATGTATGTCTACCGGTGAATATTTCATTCTGCTATCAGGGGTACGTGAATTTTATACTTAAAAGCTATGAGACATGCATAAACAACACTGAATAATGAAATCATACACATATTTAACAAGTGAAATATTTAATGAATTACAAACTAAATAAAATTTACGTGTGCTTTGTTGAAAAGACATCATGCATATCTTTTCAGCATGTGAGTGGACATTATTTTCTCGAAGAATGTCTTAAAGGAAAACAAAAATTCGAACTCAAATTCATTGCTAAAATTTTTATTTTCCTTTTAAGATTTCCCATAATTCCTTGTAGGTGATCTTTCGTCACAGATTTAGTCACACCCGATTTATCCAAAAGGCCTAATGACATCCCAGTCAATATCTTCAGATATTCATACATGATAATGAAAAATGTCAGCAAGAGGATCATATTTATCCAACAAAAATGTTGATCTCATTGTAACGAAAATCAATGTAATATTGTCAATAAATGAATTTGTTGATCATGAAATTGAATAAAACATTCGTTTTGAAAAGAATTTAATTTAAGTCTTTTATCTAAGCAAAAAACAAAAATTATATTGATAAGTTAATCTATTACATATTCACCATTGCTGTTTGCAACCTCTTCCCACTTCTCGATCAATTTGTTGATGCCGTTCCACCAAAAATCGCCTGGTCTGGTGTCAAAGAAAGTGTTGATCCAGTTTTTAAGGACCTCTTGGTGCACTGGGAAATGCTCGAAAATAATGCCACTGTCAACAAGGAGCTCATCATTGTCCAGCTACACCACGTGAATGAGGCTATTTGACTGAAAAGACTTGAACAACATGGTCAAAACATACACTTTCACGACAACTACAGGCCCCAAGTTGAACAAGTAGTCAAAGCCACACTCCAAGAGCTCGAATGGGAGGTCCTTCAGTATCCACCGTATTCTCCGGACCTTGCTCCTACCGCTTATCATATTTTCCACTCCTTGTCAACCGATATAAAGGCCATTAACTTGGATAACAAAGAGGTCCTTAAAAACCGGCTGAACAACTATTTTGACACCAGACCAGGTGATTTTTGGTGAAACGGCATCAACAAATTGGTCGAGAGATGAAAAGAGGTTGTAAATAGCAACGACGAATATATAATTGATTAACTTATTGATATAATTATTGTTTTTTATTTAAATAAAAGTCTCTGGTAAAAACGCTACGAACTGGAACTTAATTAATACATTATCATATAAAATGAATATCAAAAAAATTAATTTTTTTAAGAAGAATGATATACAAAATCCACTTAAAGTAAGATAAAGACACATACTACTATATACAGGTACGCATTCACTACGTTTGATTCCTCTAAATGAAAAAAATACTTAATTCTGGACTTCATATCTACAGGGTGTCCCAAAACGACCGCATAAACTCTGCACAGCTAGATTCGTCTTTGGGAGTACATAAAAACTGTCCAGAGAAGCGTCCCTGTACGATCCATAGTTTACGAGAAAAATACGAAAAGCAAAGTATGACGTCACTTTCGGTGCAAGAAAAACACTTTATTGAACATATCAACAGCAGTATATGCACAATTTAAAGCAGATGTTCAAAGTGCTCGCCTTGAATGTCGAGGCAGGCTTGAGCACGCTGTGTAATGTCTCTCATCACAAGTTGCAGCATCGCGGGGTCCACCGAAGTATAAGCAGCGTGCAAACGCCCAACTAAGTCCGTTGGTGTTGGCACTACGTTCGATAAACCAGTTCCTTGAGATGGCCTCACAGGAAAAAATTCAACTGTGTAAGATCTGGTGGATATAGAACCAGACCCTCACGTCCAATCCAGAGGCCGAGGTATTCCATATCCAGCCAGCCACGTACAAAAGCACAGAAATGCACCGGAGCACCATCATGCTGTGCCAAAGGCATTTCCATTACATCGGCCTTACATCAATTACATGTCGTAGTCGTCACGAACGGAATACATGGCCACCATACGATGAAAACTGGTAGCTGCAAGATGCAGCCTTTTAAATATCAGTTTAACGACGGCTTAAAGTCTTTCCATGGCGTGGGCGCATGTATGACGCAATATGCACGGCGAACGTTTTAAGCATTATCGCCTCGTACAGGAACGCTTCTTAGGCCAGTTTTTATGTATTCCCAACGAGGAGTCTAGCTGTGCAGCTGTTATGTGGTCGTTTTGGGACACCCTGTATACTAAAATTTTCGTATCAAAATAAACAGTAACAGAATATTTTTATACCATTGCTATAAATATAAAGTTTTTATTTTAATTTAGTGCAATTACATATGTTGATGCATAAGACGACATAAAAGAGGCTGCATTACTAGTTCATAAGAGAAAATCTTTCATATTTCGAATGTTTTTACTGAATTTTTCGTCAGTCTGTATTTTATTACAGTTGATATAAATATGTAGATTCATTTTTATTATATTAAGTCTAGATTTATAAAGAATTCACAAAGTTTGCATTACAGAAATTAAACATTACCAAAATTTTACCTAGATATACTTCATAAAATGTTATTCTTAATTTAAAATGATAAATGAATTACTCTGTATGTAATTTCCCCTATATCGTAAACATCATTTTGCTTTCTAACATCTTAAAAACACTTTATAGTTATAACTAAAACTCTTTCAAAAATTAGCTTGAATGATTGAAATTAATTACTTTTAAAGAACCCTTCTTGTATGTTATTTTCAATGATATCTCTTTAAAATTTTAATGAGAATTTTTAAAATAGATTATTATATTCTCTATAAACCAACTATATATACAAATAGTGATATATTTTTGAAAAAATTAATTATGTGGATTATTTTCAAATATAATATTCCACATATTTTTTTATAAAGAGAAAACATGCTATTATAAATAAAATTTATAAAAATTTCATTTAAATTTTCTCAAAATACAACTAATTATGCGTTTCATATTTTAAATACAAATTATTTATGTTTCCTTTAAATGAACATCATAAGTCATAAAAAATCTGAATGTGTTGAGTAATGAATGCGAATAATATTGTAATTTTAAAGGAGTAATATAAATTTAAAAACAATCATTTCGTCAAAAAGAATCAGCAAATTTTACAAAATCAAATAGATAAATAAATAAAAAGTAATAGTTTTAAAACAAATTTACAAAATACATTAATGTTTAACTATTTTCGTCAATATTGCTTTTGTTAAACACATATTGTCACAGGATTTTCCAATAAAAAAATTAACGAAAATTATCTTGCATAATTTGTTCTAATAGTAGTTCTAAGTTTAAACATTTTAAAAATTCAATGATATAGAATGTAAAATTATATCAGAAAAATAACATATTTATTGAAATCATCAGACAAATATAAATGTTTATATTAAATATTTATTCTTAACTTTCAAAAGTGATGTGTATTTAAAATGTGGAGCAGTTTTATAAAATAATTATTAAATAATATTACTCTCAATAATAAGTGTTATAGAGGCAGAATTATAACAAATTATTTATGATACTAAATAATCTCATTTGCTTTCATTTTATAATCAAAGATATTAACTCGTACTGATGAGATCGAACTTAGAATTAGATTACAATTTCTCGTCACTTTCTGTCATTTTCAATCAAAATGTGTGCTACTAACTATTGGATTAGTAACCTTATCGCATGCACCACCATTACGCTACAGGGATAGATGACATATCATCGTCATATACAAATGGAATACTGATTGAATTTCTAATTCTCAAACACGTGGTAATGTTTGATTTATAAATGGGAACAATGTTAGAAGTTAATGCAGACGTAAACAATGCACAGATACCATAAGTCCAAACTTACACAGCAAATTCTTCGCATGGAACAGATAAAAGGGTTGAAATTACTTCTTGAAAGAAAATAATATTCAAATTCTTAAGGATATTTTTTTTTCTAATTTTGAATCAATTTATATTCATACAAATATTTTGTTTAATGTATATTACACATTTTTAAGAACATAACAATACTTTAAATTTACATAAAACTATACTTTAATAAAAATAACTTATATGATCCATGCGAAAAAAATATTTCAGATTTATGAGAATTTTTTGTAAAAAAAAATGGAATTGTAATAAAAAGGAAAATTAAATGTGTTTTGATATAAATCATATTTTTAAAGTAAATGATTTGGCTATTTTATTACACTTAATCCTTCTGTCTGACAATTTAATCGCACAATTTGACGTAAGCTACAGTGCTAGTGACATTTTAATGCAATCATTTTATTTATAATTTCATTTGACTACTCAGTTATAATTTTTTTGCAAAGGAACACATCTAATACAATAAAATGTACAATTTAAAGTAAGTTCGATACTGCTACAGACATGTAATCTTAATGTGAGAAACAAACACTCGAAATGTTGAACCTAAAACAAAAGCGTAACAATTCGGGTTCAAATCAAGTTTTTGTATTGAATTAGTTGACAATAATTCATTTAAAAAATTAAGAAATCTTTATATAAGTATATAAAGATTATATAAGTTAAAAATATA
Organism: Latrodectus hesperus; assembly: GCA_037975125.1. NCBI lineage: Eukaryota > Metazoa > Arthropoda > Arachnida > Araneae > Theridiidae > Latrodectus > Latrodectus hesperus. The sequence goes on from JAJQOW010000014.1 coordinate 4,639,582, forward strand.
AGTTATATAAGTTAAAGTATATAAGTTAAAAAATATAAGTTAAAAAATAAAAGATGTAAGTTAAAAAATAAGTTATATAAGTTAAAAAATAAAGGAGAGAGAGAGGCATGCCCTAAAGGAAAAGCAATTAAGAATACAAAATGCTCATTATAATTAACTTTTACTTTCTTTTATAAAAAATGAATACATTAGTAAATGTATTTTTATTCTTATAAAAGAAATATATAGCAATGAAGGTAAGCAATGAAGGCACAATTTCATAAATGACAATTTTATATGTATTGAATTCAGTAAACTGTTTCCATAATGTTTTAATTCTGAGTAAAAACATAAAATTTTTCTCTCAACTTTTTTTTTTTGCAATTATACCTTATATTCAAAAGAAAAGTTTTTCTAATAAATTTAAATAGGAAAACGTGCTGAAGATAGTTAATTTTCTTTTTCTGAAAATAATTGTTATTATGATACGAATTGAATAAAATTTATAATATAATTCAATGGTTAGGAAGCTCTATATTTGAGTAAAATAACCTTACATTCTTTCATGCAAAATTTTGGTGAATAAATAAATTTATTTTAATGAATTGATATGGTTAATTTTCATACTATTTTAACAATAACAAACTCTCTTAACTGATTTGATATATTATACATTAGCTGAATATTTTCATATTTAATATTCCACGTAAGTTCCTTTGCCAAATAATTTTGTAATATTATATTGAGCTCTTTCATAAAGTAAAAAAAAATATATTTTGCAATTTTCCTTTCTACAATGTGAACATTTTTCTAATTTGAAGGAATAGTATCATATTTTAAAAATTTCTTAAGCTTTTCAAACTATTTTTAATACTCTTTTCATTTATATATTATGTGTTTCTATTAATTTAAGATAAATTCTGTCTTTAAATTAGTTTTCATTATTTTGATACTTTTTCTTTTAAAAACATATTTAACACGTAATATAAAAGAAAAAACAAAAATATTGATAATAACTTTTTATCACATTCACTTAATATTATTTATAATGAAGATTAAGCAATAAGTGTTTATCGCAAACATCTTTGAAGTAATGCAAAATTGATATATAATGTAACTTAAATTCATTAGATAATATAATTACATGTCATTTTATAATATTCCTAATTTAGAAAGCCATTATAAATATTCAATCCTATAAATAAAGACATATTAAAATGCTATAAGAATGCAATACAAGCATTTTAAAGCACTTCAAAAAATTTAAGCATTGCTATAAATAATTTTTAATCCGGAAATTTTTGGTCATTTATGTGTGATTCTTAATTTTAGATTACATATTCAAATATTTATTTGAGCTTTTGATCAAATATTAATCCATTTAGAAAGATAAAAATCAAAAATGTTGTTAAAAATTAAAGGAATGCGTAAAAAATGTAGGAGTACGTTAAATAATTGTTGGCAGAAATTATAATTGATAATTTATCATTCTTGCTTTCTAATAAAATAAATTCTTTCTTAATTTAAAAGCATAATTTTATTTCAAGTCAATTTGTCAACAAAGATAATTCTAAGTAGAATTTCTTCACAAACTTTTTAATATTTTTAACTTTTTAATTAAAAATAATCATTGCGCGATGTATTTAAAATAAATATTACTTTTACTTACATGAGAGCTTACTATAAATGCTTTTTTAATTATTTTATCGAATTATATACATTTTCACTAATAAATAGTTAATTTCTTGTGAAAGTGTTGATCCGAATTTTGATTCTTAATCTAAATCTGTAAAATCATAATAATATATTTTTAGTAAATGGAAGTTAACTGAAAATAAAGGTATTTTCTGTAAAAAGTCGATAGTTTTTTCTTAAATATGATTTGCACATTAGAATATAATTAAAAATTCAGGTTCTTTTATGCTCTTGATCTTTAGCAAGTAATAAATCACTAATATACACATAAATATCTTTCAAGACTTATTAAAATATTTTACAGATAAATTTTTATGAAAACATAATCTTCATAATGTTTTCATATAAATAATTTTTTGAGAAGATTAACTGATTTAATTGAGCATTGTAAGGAATCATTACAAAAAGAAATTACCTTTACATAAAGAACAATTACAGCCTATAAGTATCCTCAGAAAAGCTTTTAGTACAATAAGAAGGTATTTTTCTATCACATCTAGTTATGATTAAAAAATAGCTTAATCTAAGCTCTCTGAGTTAGTCATTCAATTACATCCGTAGATTTTTTCGTGACATCTAATTTCAATTAAAGATGAAATGTTGAAAAGGTTATAGAGTTATTTTGATATGCTACAAGAATTGCTTGCTAAAATAAATTGCTATAATTGCTTGCTGAAAGAAATTAAAATAATCAAACACTGGAATGTAATTATAAATTTGCTAAGGCTATAATCAAAGCAGTTAAAAATACTAAAATAATACTGGTATATAAACACTCATCCTAAAAATATACCACTGTAATTACAAAGTCAATTTCAACCTTATAATTATACCCTCATTATATCTATTAAATATAATAATTTATTAGAACATGCGTGTAAAAGATATAGCGAAAAAGAAATTCAATAAGGTATTTTTTGTATAATATTCTCATTCATAAAGCTGTGCTAAAACCCATTGATTCATCTTAAAATAATACTGTAACTAATGTAAAAGTATCTATAGATATAGTGTTAGTTAATAATAATCTAAAATTTCTAAGTATATTTAGATTGCAGTAAATCAGGTCTTTACTTGTAATTGTAAACGATGTTAGGAATTAAAATTTTAAGCAACATTTAAGTTTTGGAGTCAATGAGTCTATTATTCAGATTGCTGAAATATTCTGTCTCCTTCCACGAGAAGAGCACTTTCCGGTAATTGGAGCATTTGTGGGTGGGGGAGGCACCCAGGAATTTGTTTGCCTAGGATATCCCAAACATTTTCTATTGTGTTTATGTCTGGGAAACACGTTGGTCATTAAATTCGCGTGATTTCTTTTTCCAAAAAAATCACCACAAGTTATCATAAGAAGGCCTACAATTGTCTTCCATTAACATGAAATTATCTATCTCCAAGGGATGCAGCATCAAAGGTCTGAAGATCACATCTGTATATCAGCTCAAATTTTGCATGCTGCAAAATGTAAGAAAATAGCTTTTGTAAATCTGTTCTTCCATATTTTGTTAAAAAATTGTTTATATGATTATTTTATAAAAGTCTTACAATATATTTTAATTGCTTTGAGCAGTATATACTGGCTTGTACTTAAATTTAATATAAATAAAAATTTTTGCTATGATACAATTTAAATCTTTCTGCATGTTTTAAATTAAAAATGTCTATTATGTGGCAATAATAAAAAGATAATCTTAAATAAACGTACATTAAAACATGTGATTTTATTTTATTAAATGAAATCCATTCATTAAATTTATCATATTATCTGCAGACCAACTTGTCTAATGGTCAGCGTGCCTGACTACTGATAAGGAGGTCCTGGGTTCGAATCCCGGTTTGGGAATGGATTTACTTTCTCTCTATCTATCCTATCTTTATCCGCTGAGCTGGCAGCCGAATGGCTAGCGCTCTTGTCTTCGGTTCAACAGTTCGTGGGTTCGAATCCCACCTTGGGCATGGATGTTTGTAGTGGTTCGGAATCCACTTTAAACCGTAGGTCCCGGTCTAATTAGCCCTCGTGTGCAAAAAATGACCGTTGAGCGACCAACCAACCAACCTATCTTTATCCTTTCCTCGTATGACTGGGATGTGAATGGTTGCCTACCCTATAAATGGGTCCCTATACCATATGTGTACTGAGGAAGTCGGAGTCCACACCAAAATATGTTTCAGTTGGAAAAGTGGAGCAGCGCACTCCATGTTGCCAGCCTAGCTAGCACACGACAATGAATGAGCATATTATCACATGTTAATTTTTCTACATGATTTCTATACAGATTAAATAAATCGAGCAATTTGTAGAAATAGTACTATCGTTTGAGGATTATAATCATTTATTTTGATTATTTCACGTTCCATATAAAAATCAATAGCAATAAAGGTTTTCAAAATTAAATAATTTATTACAATAATGAAATCCCCTTTTCCAGTTGTTTCGAAGACGATATTTTAAAGATGTGCAATCAATTAATCAGTTTTTAACTCAAAAGCTATTAACAACTTAAAAGCCCAAATATATTAAAAACACTTTATAAATTTCCAGTATTATTCCGTAATAGGTATCAATTGATACATTTGTATTAAGTGAAAATTGATTATTTTATCTGTTCATGTTCATACAATTTAAGCAAATGTATTTTTCCAAACCCTTTCAAAATCATTGTTTGAAATATTAACTAATTGTAATATAAAATTTAACTGTTTGTCAAACATGGGTGTTTTAATAATTCTTATAAGTGGTTATTTGATTATTTGATTGTTCTGGTACCCACGTTTTCAAAATATTTTCATCAGTATGGAGAAATTAATGAATGAGATTAAACAAACTTTTTTGACGATAATTGCAATATAATATAAGCTTTTCGATATTAAATAGTTTCATAATCTGATACATATCAATAAATGTGCAGTTTTATTAAGAAACGTCTATTTATTATTTTGTATATTTTCTTAGTAAAAGTATGAATATATACACCGTTTTTTATAATTTTATGCTGTTTCTTTCAAATATATTTTGAGATTCTGTTTACAGAAATAAAATGTTTACCAAAAAATAAAATTAGAAAAATTTTTTTTAACATTTTTTGTACGGAAATAATTTTTTTTAATTTCATTTCAAAACAATTCATTCATTAAATCTAAAAATAAATTTTTCCTGAAAGAAGAAATAGAAATAAAGATTATTGATCATTTATTTCTCTCATCTCAGAAAAAAATTAAAATTTTGATAACTGTTTTGCGATTGTACACGTGCCACATTATTTTAAGCGCACATTAATCTAAGCTGTACCAACGAAACTCGATTGAGTTTGGCTCTCATGATGATTCACGAAGAATCCCCTAAATTCTTGATTGAATATAAGTCCGGGACATACATAGTATGAGAAGGCTGTATTAACTACATTTAGTGACCCTAGAGTTGTTTAAATATCAGATTCTTTTGGAGTTGGATGACATCCGTCTTGATAAACAATTTATCTTCCGAGTTAAAAATAATATGCAAAATCATTTCCATTGGTCCATCATTTTTTTCTTAATCATGGCTAAACTCAGAAAAGAACAACAAAATATTTACTAAGCAAAAATGTTCTCTACGTCGATTAAGAGTATTAAAACATATAATTTAATTTCTGATGTCGTATACTTTGGTTTCCTTTATTTGTGAAGAAACTTTAGATGCAATTTATCTCTTAAAATCTCTTGCTGACATTCAGTTATTATAATCATTCGAAAATTTCCTTCTTTATCACCAAGCATCTTTAATATGCATGCATACTATAAACAGGAGAATTTTGTAAAGTTTTATATCCAACAACATCGTTGAAATGTCACTGACAAGAAATTATTTGTAGAGCCTTGAATTAATAAAACCTCTTTTTATCAATGACATACTTATTTGAAGAAATATACCGTATTTATGCGAATCCAATGCGCCATCGAATCTAATGCGCATCCCCATTTTAAAACTTTAAATAATAAAAAAATGTTTGTCGGCGAATGTAAAGCGCATCTGGTGTGAGGAATTTATTGAATCTTATTTTATACAACAATAGATTTGTATATAAACTATCAATCAATGGTATGATAATTTTATTTAAATTTATATAGATACCATACTTTATACAACAATGGATTTATACATATAAAGTAGCAGAGCATATAATTAACCTATTAGTGGGCAATTGTTATGTAAACCATAAATTGTTAATTACCACTACCGTATATACGGTACCTATCGTAAATTATTATTATTATTATTTTTAATTACGTCCTTATATAAGCTCTTTTGAGCATCATAAGTCTTACAGTCCAATAGAGAAATGAAGCTTCCCCAGGAAGGAGAGGGGAGAGTCTTGAAGTGTGAAGAATCGCGGGCCTCCTGGAGGGCAGAACACATCCAAAGTGCTCGCCATTCATGTCCAAATGTTCATTAGGGAAAAAGACTGCAAGAGAGCGACGAAGGCTGTAGCAGATTTAGCGTTATCCAGGGTGCACTACGAGGATGCCTGTTACACTACAACCCTATCTTAAATTATGAACATGAAATAAATCGTAACATTTCTATATAGCTAACGGTTTCTACAATCAGTGATTAAAAGTAAACGTCTTTATTCACTAATGTTTTCATCACTCTGGAATCCTCGCTGCTCTCTTCGTCAGAAGCAGATACATTTCTTCTTTTGTCATCATCAACATCCTCGGCGTTCCAGAGCACGTCAGCTTCACTGCTATTCAATGAATTTGAAATGTAGCATGTCTTGAAAGATTTCACAATCATTGGTGCTTCGATGCTTTTCTAGGGAGCAGAAACCCAGTGTGCAACAATGTGCGGTGCAGCACACTTAATTTTTCCTGTAAGGATCAATTCACGGTATGGCTCATAAAACCTTTTTTCGTACTCCGCCTTAACGTTTCCCTTGAAAGGCATATTTATACTAACGTCCAGGGGTTGTAACACAGACGTCATCCCTCCAGGAATGATAACAAGATCATTGCCTAGGCTGTGCATCTTCTTTTTTACGTCGTTGGTGAGATGACTGCGAAATGAGTCCAGACAAAGCATTGATGGTAAATTGGAGAGCCCACCGGGACGGCATTGCCATACATTTCGGAGCCAATCAAGCATTAATGAATCCGTCATCCCCCCTTCTCTCGGCTTCGAATCAGGACATTATCTGAAAACAGCTTTTCATTATTAGAGGTTTTAGGGTATGTTTTCCGTTTGAAGATTAAGAAAAGGGGATGTTTGCAACCGTCTGCTGTTATTGCAGACATCATTGTTACACGTTGTTTTTCACACCCCGAAGTTTTGATGATAACTTCCGTAATTCCGTTCTCTGTAATAGTGTAGTGACGAGGCATATCAATCCAAATTGGCGTCTCGTCAGCGTTAACAATTTGCTCCATTGAAAAATTCTTTTCCTTCCGAAGTAGGATGACATTCCGCTGAAATGTTAGTAGTTTTCCCTCAAAATCTGCGGGAAGCTTATGGCATATTGTTGTACGGCGTCTTAGAGGTAACCCCATCTATTTCATAAGCCGATCCATCCATCTACGGCTAGCCTTAAACTCTTGTTTCGGTATTCCAAGAACTTCAGCCTCCTCTTTTGCTTTATTTCTTATGGTAACACTAGTCACAGGTTGTCTATTCTTCTTCCTTTCACGTACAAATTCCAATACTTTTTCTTCAATTTTAGGGTGTCTTCTTTTGCGAGGATCAGTGAATTTCTTTCTACTAGCTTCAGTTACAAACAGTGCCAATTTCTGTTGCCGCCACAAACGAACATTGCTCTCAGCTACGTTGAACTCTCTCCCTGCCTTTCTATTGGCATTTTTTCAGAATATGGAATTACTTTGCGTTTGAAAGTAGCGTCATATGACATTCTTCTCTGTTTGCCTTCTATTTCGTGACTACGTACTTTGTAGTTTGTATCCTCTCTGCAATAATGTTTCAACGATAAATGTAACGGTAAATGTAGTCGAGAAATACAATAATCCATTGTTACGATTTAAATTTAGTTGACGTCATCGGCGAACTGCTGACCTTGCACTCGAATCTAATGCGCACCACAATTTTGAATAATACTTTTGGCCAAAAACGATGCGCATTAGATTCGTGTAAATACGGTATGTCCTCAATAGCGGTTCGATTCTGTTAACTATGATCTGTTGTTCACCGCATTTAACAAACTCTTTATTTTGGATTACGCCATATTTGTTTCCAAGATTTACATTCTCTAACGTGTTTCAATGACTTTATTTCAAAATTGAAAAACTGGAAATTTATTCCACTTTTGCCAATGAAAACAATGAGCATGTATTCTGAAACATTGAAGGGATCCCTACATTTTATCACCATTGATTTAGTAGTTCATTCATATTAATATAATGTACTTTATATCCTTTGTCCATGTAATATGTTTCTAAGTAACATAAGTAGTTGATTAAACCTTGTACTTAAGCCAATAATTACTATCAAAAACTTTATAAATAAAATCATTGCTTTACTTAAAATTTCTACAATATTTTCACATGAATTCTGTAATGAAATTTCAGGAAGTTATAAAATTAACATAAATAAATTAATATAAAAATAATTAAAATCTCACAGTAAATTTTATTAAATATGCTCTGATTTTATAATTTTTCTAAATATATGTATAATTTATATTTAATAATAAAAATTCAAATATTACTGTATGTTTTCAATTAAATATATAAATTTTGAGATCATGCATCTTATGTTATAAATATCACAAATCTTAACTTTGGAAAATTGTTCACTTAACTGCCCACGAGAAACAGCTTAAGTGAATTAATAGTTGCAGCCTATTTCAATTTCTTCCGGAAGTGATAGGCGGTGCAAACATCGCAAGCTGAATAGGCAGTAATATGTCGCCGCAAATGAGTCGCAAAATTTGCTAATTGATAGCAAGTTGGCAAATGTAATAATTATTAAAACTTAAACTTAAACGTTATTTATAATTGTATATATTGGCATAAAATTAAACTACAATTTAATCTTTTTTCACACTAATTTCTATTTTTATATTCTTCTAGGAAACCATTAATAATTTTCAAATCTTATTGTCATTTGATACAATACTAAGACTTATTTGCTTTGTCAAAAGTATTAATATATTACTAAGAATCAAGTATAATTAACAGCTCACTTAAGTATTCTTTGGAATTATATTTTGACACAACAGCGGCTGATTATTTTGTCTTTCTTTGTAAATTTATATAAAAAATATAGCAATACAATGCTCATTTCTAAACATTACTAGTTTTAAGTCTAAGGGATAATCTGAGAGATAAAATATCTCTGGTATTTTAATTGATTTTAAATTTTTGTATAATCTGAAATAAATTAATATTCCAGTAATAGCATTATTATACAATTATTACAATGAATTTGTGATCCATCATTATAATTAGAGAGCCCCAACTGAAAATATTAAACTACTATTTTAATTGTATATTTTATCAAAACTAAAAAATTTTCCCACTCACAATTTTGATCTCTTAATTATATTTAGCTAAAAACGCTCATGAATTCCTTTGTTAATACATTGGGTGACAGTACTCTTTCCCGAAAATGTATAGTATACTTTTATCACATATAAATTAATGTAAAACGCTTATAATCCATCGAAATGAAATTTTTGACAGAGTACACCTAGAAATAATATTTATTTCCCCCAAGAGAAATTAATTAACGCTAAAATTTTCACATAAATTAATTTAGTTAGCACATTTGGCATCTATGTGGTCATAATCCATATTTCATCATATTGCCTTGAAAAATACAAATTTAGCAAATACAGTACATTTTACTCAGAAATAAATGGCATATTTCGTTTAGTAATTATTTAGTACTACAAAAATTATTTCAATATAAAGATTTGTAGTAAGTATGATAGTAAATAATAGCTTTTAATATTTTTTAGAATTTACTTAAATATTCCTTAAATTCTGATAAAATTATATTAAATTGATATTATATTTAAATAATATTTTCCACATTTGATGCATCATTTTATATTGTATAGTTTAATTTGTATTTAATATTGCATACACAAGTAAAATCTAAATATTATTTATATATATATCTATATATATACATATATATATATATATATATATATATATATATATATATATATATATATATATATATATATATATATATGTATATA